>CAXHUL010000390.1:868400-1094400 GCA_964019695.1 Loripinus fragilis
ATTATTGAATTTATTAAACAGGTTAGGGAAAAAAGAGATAAAATGCGAGGCTTGCCAAGTAGTTTATCTTTTTTTCGCAATGAGTTTAATAAATTCAATGAAACATGAGCACTCATGTAAGATCCTCTATTTAAGAAGATGGTCAACCTATGGCAGTCCAGTTGGTTTGACAACATAGCCCCTTGCCACAGGTCCACATGGGGGCTTCAAACAAGGATTTGGCAGTATTTCCCCAGTCTTGTCCTTTGTCTAAGAGACCACTGGGAAAAGTGGAAGACAACCCTAACTTAGTTTGAAATTTTGGATCTTAGAAAAAAGGGAAACCTTAGGATGCCACTGAAAAATGAGTCAATTCTGACATGCCGCTCAGCCACTGGCTTCAGGCAAATCAGTGCACATGATCCTATAAGAGCACATTGAACTGTTCACAATAGGTTTAGTTAGATGAAATTTTTAAGTGTAAATTTGTAAATATTTTCTTATCCATCAGTTTCATGAACACATTGGCTCTCTTGCAAAGTAAGTGAAGCTCAAAGGACTTCACTTACTTTGCAAGAGACCCAATGTGTTTATGATTCCATGAACAGTACTGACTGTAATGTGGATGACCCATAAAGAACACAGATTAATCAGTACCCAGTGCCAGAAGGAATGTGTGGAATGAAAATTGGATGGACAGGCAGTAATTATAGTGCACGTCTGCTGGTTGTGCAAAATTTTTATACCAAGTTTTTAAAATATTGTTGTTATTGATAATTTCGATTTGGATATTTTAAAGCTTAACATAGGTTTTGTGATTTTTGGCAGTTTTCTACCTTTAAAATTCTCCCAGCAGCCTCATCACCATTTTTGCTCGACAAAGATAAATTAAATGCGTATGCAAAATTTGATCCAAATATACTGTGTGGTTCAAGAGTTATGAGCATTTTCAATAACTGACCTGTCGTCCAGCTAGACTGATGCTCAACAAAGCCTCGTCCATCAAAAAAGGCGGATACACATGCCAGTGGTCAAACAATGTTGACATGCATGTAGTTCAAGAGTTGTGAGCATTTTCAATAACTGACCTCGTCCAGCTAGACTGATGCTCAACAAAGCCTCGTCCATCAAAAAAAGGCGGATACACATGCCAGTGGTCAAACAATGTTGACATGCATGTAGTTCAAGAGTTGTGAGCATTTTCACTAACTGACATCGTCCGGCTAGACTGATGCTCAACAAAGCCTCGTCCATCAAAAAAGGCGGATACACATGCCAGTGGTCAAACAATGTTGACATGCATGTAGTTCAAGAGTTATGAGCATTTTCACTAACTGCGGATGGATGATCAGACAGACAGACAGATGGACACACAGAGTGATTATAGTGCACACCTTTGGGTTGCGCAATTTATTTATTAAGTGATAGTAGACCTGTGGGGCGGATAAGAATATGTATGGCAAGTGACCTCATTGTTATCACATCTCAGCATATTAGCCTTTTAAGTTAAAATACATAATTGAAAAGTGAGCAAAGAAGCAGAATTTACAATTTGTGCTAGACTACAATACAATACAATACAATACAATACAAAATTCATTTATATAGTCGGAGATACAAACAGTACAACATTAGCTATGAATAGCTATTTACCAACTTACAAATTAAGACAAGTATACATACATACAAGCACAAAACATATATAATAAGTTAAGACAGGAGCATGTTTAAAACAGCACATATTACTTACTTTATCACAGCTTTTAAAATACTTTAATCTTAAAACAATTGATTCGCAAGTCAGTACTTGCGAATCAGTGTTTCAAATCTAAAGTATTGATAGAATTGTCTTCCATAAAATGTTTTAGGAAAACCAGCTACATTTAAACCTGCAGGTTAAAACAAAGCATATTAATTATAAATAAAAATGAAAATGAAGCATAAAACAAGCATGAAGCATAAAACAAGCATGAAGCATAAAACAAGCATAAACAAGCAAAATTTAAACGTCTGAACAAAACGAACACACACAGGCCTCATCGCTCCATGAATTAACCTGGTTTTTGAAAACATTGTAACTTGTAACGTCTCTGAAATGTTGTGGGAGGTTGTTCCACTTTTTAGCAGCAGTGGAGCGGAAAGACCTAGTGCCATATCTGCTTGTTCTCACCTGGGGGATTTCTACAGTCTGTGTATACCTAAAAGAATAAGAAAGATTTTTAAAAGTTAATAGATAATTTAAATAGACTGGGGATATATTGTTTAAAATCTTAAATGCTTCTAATGCAATTGCCCTCAGACGCCTGACCTTTAAGGAAGGTAACTGAGATTTTAAAAGCAATGATTCATAGCTAGAGTCATTATCTCTATATATAAACCGAAGGGCCCTTTCTTGTATTTTCTCAATCTTTTTTGTATTTTTTTTTCACCACAAAAATGCCAGGTTAGAGGGCAATAATTAAAATTTGACATAACAAAAGAATAATATACATTTAGTTTTCCCAGTTTACATAAGTGACCACCTATTCTCTTTAAAACATTTAGTTGACATGAAGCTTTTTTACATACATTTGAAATGCTCATCAAAATCTAGTTTAAAATCAATTGTTACACCAAGTAGCTTTACACTGTCTTCACAATTAACAATATTCTCACCAAGATTGAAACAAATATTTTCACTGTGTGTACACTTGCCCACAGCTATAGCCTGAAACTTACCAGGGTTTGCTTTCATATGGTTGTCTGCAAACCACTGGATAAGCCTAGTGCTGTCTTCAACAAGTTCATCAATGAGTCTCTTCAAATCTGTGTCAGCGTGTGATACCGTATTATCATCTGCATAATTATAAAGCTTACAGTTCTTAATGAAATGAAAGATGTCATTGATGAAGATGTTGAAAAGGACTGGTCCCAGAATGGATCCCTGAGGCACACCTTTGAGGATTGATTGAAAATTACTTTTGAAATTTCCAAGTTTGACGCATTGTTTTCTTTTGGTTAGATAGCTTACCATTAGTTTTAGTGCATTTTCGGATAGACCATAAGTTTTAAGTTTTAGTAGAAGCAGGTCATGAGGTAAGCAGTCAAATGCTTTCTAAAGGTCCATTAAAATTGCTGCCACATATTTATTTTGATCTAAAGCCTGCTTCCAATCTTCAATTACCCTCAAAAGTTTGCTCTGGCAACCATACTGGGCCCGAAAAGTTGAAAGGAAGATATCAAAATGATGGTTGAAATATTCAGTCAACTGGGAATTTAATGCTTTTTCATAGAGTTTGGATAAAATAGGTAATATGCTCACCGGACGGAAGTTTTCCTTATCTAACCAGCTGTTTTTCTTATGTAATGGGGCAACTACTGCCTTTTTTGCATCATCTGGGAATTGGGATTTTTTAATAGTCAAGTTTATCATATTAGTGATAGGCTTTACAACTGTAGTTTGGGCTAATTTAAGAATTTTGGTTGAAATACCATCACACCCTGTTGCTTTCTTGAGATTTAATTTATTAATTTGCTTACTTATAAACTCTTCCTTAATGGGTTTAAATTCAAATGATGAGGGCTCCGTGAGATTATCCTTAATTTTCAAAATACTTGGATGATTTTCATTTACAGGTATAGATTTTGACCTATATCTTTGGCTACATTTACAAATAAAAGCACCGCAAGCACTGCATAATACCCCGCCACTGCTGGGGGCACCAAAAGTTATTTTGTGAGATACATAATGCCTAAATAGCAACAGAACTGAGATAGACAGTGATATGACGTCCTTAGTCGCAATATGTAACCTTTGATGGTCAACATATCTGTGAAGTTTCATTCAGATACTCCATATAGTAAATGAACTACAGGTCAAAAACCATTTTTCAGATCAATCAAGGCCGGATAACTCATGAACTGGAAAGGTAAGGGTGACGGTCCTTACTAAAAATATGTAACCTTTGATGTTCAACATATCTGTGAAGTTTCATTCAGATATTCCATATAGTAAATGAACTACAGGTCAAAAAACATTTTTCAGATCAATCAAGGGTAGATAACTCATGAACTGGAAAGGTAAGAGTGAAGATCCTTAGTCACAATATGTAACCTTTGATGATCAACATATCTGTGAAGTTTCATTCAGATATTCCATATAGTAAATGAACTACAGGTCAAAAACCATTTTTCAGATCAATCAAGGGCAGATAACTCATGAACTGGAAAGGTAAGAGTGATGGTTCTTTGTCACAGTATGTAACCTTTGATGTGAAACATATCTGTAAAGTTTCATTTAAATATTCCACATAGTAAAGGAACTACGGGTAAAAAACATTTTTTAATTCAATCAAGGGTGGATAACTCACAAACGGGAAAGGTAAGAGTGACGGTTCTTAGTCACAATATGTTACCTTTGATGTGAAACATATCTGTGAAGTTATATTCAGATATTCCACATAGTAAAGGAACAATAGGTCAAAAACCATTTTTCAGACCTATCAAGGGCGGATAACTCACAAACTGGGAAGGTCAAAGTGACGGTCCTTAGTCACAATATGTAACCTTTGATGTGCAACATATCTGTGAAGTTTCATTCAGATATCATGAACAGTAAAGGGATAACAGGCCAGAAACCATTTTTCCAATACGAAAAAGGGCAGTAACTCTGTTAAAAATGGACGGATTTTGTCCATTAACAATCCCATACCACTCATCGCCGATAACAATATGTATGCAAAATTTGAACAAATTCCGTGAATAAATACTCAAGTTATCGATCGGAAATGGTGAGCACGGACGGACGGACGGACGGACAGACGGACAGACACAGAAGGGTATAACATAATACCTCGCCACACTTTAGTGGCGGGGTATAAAAAGTGATTAAAAATGCCACAGACTTCTTGCTGATCATTGATTAGTTTATTATCTTCAAATAAAATTGTGTCTTTGTGTACTTGTGTGCTTTTATTTGTTAAAAATGGTTTTACAGTTGGCCAGAAATCTTTTGATTTACAAAAGACAGAAAAATACATCCCTCTGAATCACCATTTGGCATCACAAGGCTTGCAGACTGATGATACTGATGATGATGGGACATAATTTTTTATCCTGAGCCCCCCACAGGCATGACTTAAGAGGTAGCCTCATCCCCATATGGCCTAAGCTGTTGGTAGAGCACCACACACACAAACACACTAACCACATAATTTGGTTTCAAGAACTATCTATTTGCTCAAGCAAGTACTTTTATGATTGTAAGAGATTGTCAACATCCTCTAACCCCTATTTACCTATTTCTATCTGTACCTCAAGTCTGCCAGGTTGGAGTAAGGCTTCATCTATCATATCCTTTCTGTTAGTTATTCCTTAAATATATCAGAACAAAATAACAGGACATATACTGCAGTCTAGTTTTAACACACTTCATTATGACACAGATTTTGATAATAGATGGTCATGCTTAGGCTCTCAAATCTTATTAGGAGTAGGGCCGTAACTGACATTGGAAAAAATTGTGGCCCCACCCCTTGTTTCATATTGGCAATAAAAGTGTTTGAACCAAGCTCAAATTTTATTACCATGGTATTTTACAAAGGAATAATAGAAATATAATGGTCATTTTCCTATAATTCCTTTGTAAAATTGTTATTTATAACATGGTTAATCCCTATGGACCCTAAGCATAGCTTTCTAAAGGGACTGCAATGTACTTCTTTTTGGTATTTTCCAGCCATTCATGACAAAATGTGGCCGGTTTTGAGTACTCTCTCATTTCCTTATGCTTTTTGGAAAAGTACTTGACATAAGTTTACTTGAAATACTAGGATGGTTTATTGATGTAAATCTAGCCATAGTATATGTACTGACTAACTTTTTCATTAAAAGAATAGTCAAAATTATTGCCATTTTTACAATCGACAACTAAATAATCAAATATTTTGGGCAATTAAAAAAAACAGATTTTTGTGAAACTTATATATCATAAACATCAATACGTAAGGTGAATCAGTGTGAAATTTGAGCAATTTCTTTGTCTAGAAAAAAAAGATATTTCTTGATTACTACTCCTACCCCCTGTAAAGCACAATTTCACTTTAGTAACATTTTACTGCATAACAAGGAATGAATTTACTTTCAACAGACCAAAAACTTTTTTAATTATGCTTTGATGCTATCTGTATGTGTAGAAACTAGTTTTGAGAAGATTCACTAATAAAAGAAAGTTTATCTTAAGAAATAAATATATATTTTTACCCACCCACTTTTTTCAATGATTATCTACTCTGGCGCAATGAAAGAGATAAAAATGGCCCAAACAGTTGCAAACATACAATTCTGTTGTTGATATATAAAGACAATTGCAGAAGTCATCGAAATATATCAAAATATTAGGGTTATTTACTATTAAATGTTCAATATTTTGGGGTCACTGATCCATTCATAAGGCCTATTTTATTGATTTTTTCACCTCAAAATGCAAAATCAAGGGCAATAACTCATGTTTGAGGCAAAAAAAATTATTAATTAAGTTAACAGATGTAAAGATGTATCAAACCAAATAAATTGAGCGCGGATCTGAGAAAATGGTCCTTGAGGCATTCCAGCAATTATAACATATTAGACATTTGAAAATTGACAAAATTTCACATGCTTTTATTTTACCACGAAAATGTTTCTATTGCTTGATGTCATCAAATTAGCAAATGTCTCTGATTATGTTTAAAGATTTGAATGCTGCCTGTTAATTGCCATGGCAACAAGTAGGCCAGAACACCTACAAGGGCTAATAATGAAGAGTGGGTCTTTTTAATTGCCTATAAAACAACTAAGAAAGTATAAATTCATACATTTTCATATTCATTTACATTATAACATAGATAACACTTGTGAATACATTATATTGGTTAGATGTTCATACTGAGTCAAAAATAAACACCAAGCAAGTGGAGACCAGCACTCTGTCATCATAATACATTCATCAATATTGAAGATAATTGCTTCAAATTTTCAGGAAATGATCATAAGAGATAGTACTTTGCAGAGGCAACATTGGCTAGATTTTGAGCAACACAACCATAAAGTACCTTTTGTCATATCCTGGCCCAATTGTATATGCTTTAACTGAAATCTGATCCTTGGTAAGCAAGTTATAAGAGAATTTTTGATTTTCTACGCAATTTCTATGTGACTAGAATTTGTGTTCATGAAACACTATGCCCCCAACCATTAGTTTGTCTACCAGCCTTTATTCATCAGGTAATCTATATAATCATTCTCTTTCAATTGACCAAATCTGAGGCTACTAGCTGTAATAGTTTTCGACATATCTTTATTGGAAGTTTCGATGTCCAAATTTGCAAAGGGCATTAACTCAACGAAATGCAAAGGGCTATACAAAAAAAAAAAAACATTAAATTTTCACCAGGTAATCTAATCATTACCCTCTATCAGCTGTCCAGGTTTGAAGCCCCTAGCTGTAACGGTTTTTGAGATATCAAGTTTTCTATGACAAAATTTGCAAAGGGCGATAACTCAACAAAAATATTATTTTTTTATTTCCACCAGGTTATCTACTCATTACCCTCTATAAGCTATAAGATACAAAATATAAAAAGCTTTATTTTACATCGGTTACATATAACAAATAACATTAGCTTCAAGAATTATTTTCCGACATAGTATAAAAGTTAGTGTTAACGAGTGTAAAAAGGCTGTAAAAAATACATATGTAATAAATAAAGGATACTTTTCCGAGGCTTTCTCGTTTTAACCGCGAGGTCGGCCACCGAGCGGTTTAAACAGAAAGCCGAGGAAGAATCCTTTATTTTGCTGGTAGTATGGCGCAGGCGCAAACAAACATGTGTTACTGTCATCTGACGAAATTTACATTCGCTCCTCCCTGCATCAGGCGAAGCTGTCAATTATTTTACATTTACCTACGGGTTAATTTATCGCTATTTAGGAAGTTCCTGCCTACATTGCTGTTTAAATAAATATTGGAAGTTAGAGTACGGTTTTAAGCTCCAGCTTCTTCATTATTCTAGGGTGTCTGATTTAAACATCAGCATTGAAGATTAAAGAAAAAAGCATCGGCCAATAATAGTACTACAACATATGGATAAGACATAGTAATCTAGTAGAATGAAGACAAGTATTACCCATGGAATAAGAATAAGAATTCTCATCTAAAACAGAAAAAAAAATATTATTAAATTAACATTATTTTATCATGACTTTACCGCCTTTTCTTAGATCTGTACTGTACAATAATTTCCACAAGACCCTGTCAAGGGTGGAGCTTATAATTGACTTGAATTTCTGATGAATAAATCAAAATGTGGTTGTTTTATTGGTCATGATACAAGAAGTTTATTATACAAATACTCGTGAATATACAAATATTCCCTCTTGTAGTGGGAATCTCATCTTCGACTCATCCTGCCTACAAGAGGGAATATTTGTATATACACAAGAGGGAATATTTGTATATACACTCTTAAATTGTACAATAAAGCTAACTTAAAAATAGTGATAAACCTATTAAGTAAAAATAATATATATGAATAGTATGTCATAAGTGTTTAATTACATGTTGATAAAACAGTAACATAGTAATGAAAAATATAGTGATAGATCTATGCAATAAAATAATATATGAATAATTCGTCATATAGTATTTGATCACATATTGGGCATCACAGATAATGGTAGATATATTTCCAAATATATACATGTATTACATTGTAAACTGAATACTTGAGCGTCTTAAAAGGGAAATATGACATCTTAAATAAAATAATGACGCATAGGGCTTGCTCTTTCAAGAGAAAGGCTTATTGCCAAGGAGGGAAATGTGAAAAAAAGCGAGAAGCATGGCACCATAGCTTCTTGCATAAGCGAAAACCTAAAGCGGCAGAAGAATTCTCACAGAGAATAGCCCAACAGTATTCTTATGACCTTGAATTGGAGCTTCATTAGACACCAGCCGTCAGACAAAGAGTATAAAAGCATGCTTGGGGTAATCTGAGCTAGGGCTGCAACGATACAGCTACCTCACGATACGATACGTATCACGATATTTGGCTCGCGATACGATATGTATCGCGACATTTTTAACAACTTGAGAACCTTAAGTATAACATAGATCTATGAAATTAGGAGAAGTAAATACTCAAATATTAACCCTTGTCATGCTGGATGTTTTAATGTACTACATTTATCCACAGTTTTTATCAATTTCGTTTAAAATATTCCAATTTTAGCATGTATTTACAACCGGAGCCTTAAACCGTCTATATTAAGATCAGCTGGATTCTCAGAAGCCAGAAACCAGGATCTGGTCCTACACTGTTTCAAAACAGGATATACCAAGAGTTAAGCATGGAAAAGGGTTTACTAATTAAAGCAGAAAAAGTAAAAGGGGAAAATGGCAACATTCCTTTTGTATAATAACATATATTTTCAAAATTCATTTCTAATATATAACACTAAGTGCTGTATCGTTAGCGTATCGTCAAATGACCTCACGATACGATATGCGTATCATCAGAAAAAGTATCGCGATACGATACGATTTCAGTGAATTGTTGCAGCTCTAATCTGAGCAAGTTTGAAGCTCCTAGCTGTAACGTTTTTTGAGATATCAAGTTTTCTATGTCCAAATTTGCAAAGGGCAATAGCTAAAAAAAAAAATGATTTTTTTAAATTTTCACCAGGTAATCTACTCATTATCAGCTATAAGCTGAGCAAGTTTGAAGCTCCTAGCTGTTATAGTTTTTGAATCATGATTAAAATAATTAATTATGACCCTTAAAAAGGGGCATAACTCCACAAAGGGAGATAATCCTGATTAAAAAAAAAATACAAGTCAGTTATTTTTTTATGAGGAATCCATCTATGAAATTTCAAAACCCTATCTTAAATTTGAGATGTTTTTCAGGCTTTCAAGTGCCCATCAACAGAAAAGCAGGGGAAAGTAGGGGTAAAAATTTAGAAAAAGTAATGAAAAAGTAGGGATTATTGGTGTAAAAACGTAGGGATAGTAGGGCTTTTCCAAGTACAAAATTCATTACGAGTTGTTTGAAATAAGAAATTTCAACTGAAAGAGCAAGATAATACCTGTGACAATAGCACTCAGCTAAACAGAGACTTTTTGGGTTAAAAATTAAAATTTGAGGGGTTTAGCGATGTGCCCACGATTAATTTATAAAACCTGAGCGAGCCAGGAAAAAAATCCGGATTTTTACGCGCGAATGGCATTTCAGAGTGAAAAGTAGGGATAGAAGGGCATTTTCATGAAAAAGTAGGAAAAAATAGGAGCAAATCAAACAAGAGGACCTGATGGTCCTGAAGCGCTCACCTGATCTCCTTAATAATGGTAAAATAGGTCAAGATCAACTACGGCTTATAATGAATCATATTTTGTTTTATGGGGGTTGCGTCCATTTTGGTCAAGTGACCTAAAACAATTTAATGAATACTCCATCAAACAGCCCAGTGATTTCTGAGGAAAAGATGTTCAGATAGGTATGTGGCAGTCCAAATGAGTGGCCTTGGATAAAAGGTCACAGGTCAGCTTGACATTTCGTATTAATATAAAAGGGTTGTCTCGTTAGGTTAAACAGTTCTTGCAATTATTATAATTTCAGCCTAAACAGTTATAGAAAAATGAACAAATTTAAGATTTTTCCCATATAAATGCATTAGGAATCAAATTTGACCTTGCCATAAAGTAGGTCAAGGTCAACCTAGATTCATCAGTTGTGCAAATCTGGTAGGGCCCACATCCCCAATGCTACATACCAAGGCCCAAGGCCATTGGCCTTTTGGTTCAGAGAAGAAGACATTTAAGGTTGTTTACCATATATGGGCGTGGTTGCCATCTTGGTCATATGACCAGTCCAATTGGTATAAATTTTGGCTAACCTATCATAAGGAGTCTTCATATGAAATTGAGTAGTGGTTTCTGAGGAAACCATGTTTTAATGTGTTGATAGGACTCCAATATGAGCGACCTTGGCTGAAAAGTTAAAGGTCAACCTTGACCTTTGAAACTTATTTATAGCCATTGTTTCATTAGGTATAACATATCAAGAGAGAATAATGACTTTGGCTTCAACAGTATTCAAAAAATCAACTTTCAAAAAAAATTCCCATTTAAATGCATTAAGAAGCAAATTTGACCTTGACGTAAAGTAGATCAAGGTCAACTTAGGATCATAATTTGAACAAACTTGGTAGGCCCCACAATCCCAATGCCCAATGCTACATACCAAATCCCAAGGTCACCGGCCTTCTGGTTCTGGAGAAGAAGATTTTTAAAGGGTTTTTACCATAAATGGGAATGGCGGTCATCTTGGTCATGTGACCAAAATAGTTTGTATAAATTTTGGCTAACTTATCATAAGGAGAGTTCAATTGGACCAATGGTTTGTGAGAAAACTATGTTTTAATATATTGATGGGATTCCAATATGAGTGACTTAGCTGAAAGATCAACCTTGACCTTTGGAATTTATTTACAGCCATTGTCTCATTAGGTTAAACATATCAAGTGAGAATAATGACTAAGGCTTCTACAGTTTTCAAAAAAATCAACTTTTCAAAAAAAATCTTATTTAAATGCGGCTCTGGTGAGCTAAAAATAATGTATAATAGGGGCCCACCCAGGAATCGACCCTGGTCCGCTGGTTTAAGAGTCTAAGGCGCTAACCACTAGGCTACGAGGTCAGATTGTGCGCCGACTAAATTAACCGTATATATTGGACACACACGCATACACGGCATAAACTTTATTGTTTGATTTCGCCAGATCTATTTATCAGTATTTAGTACTGAGATGATCATTTATAATAACGGGTCAATAGATATTTCGGACACATTTTAGTTACTTTATGTTGTCCAGAAAATGCGGAAATATCCATCTGACGTAAGCCTATCTATAAACAGTGTTGATAGGAATTTGGAAATGGTCGAAAGACAGGACCCAGACAACTTTCCTGTTTACCGCCTCAGGAATGGTGCGCATGGACAATACCCGAAATTGCCCTTAAGATAAAAAACACTGTGCATATGAAAAAAACCTGCGTGTGGACTTTAAAAAAAATACTTTAGATCCCAATTTTTTCCTCCCTTTTTCCTTTTCTTTCTCTTCTTTTCCTCTTTTTTCTCTTATTTACCACAAATCTTTTGCAATCAACCATTTAGAGCAAGCTTAAATATACTGAGGGAAAAAAGTTTAGCAATATACTTTGAGGATTCACAGTTTAGAAGAAATAGGACTTTTGATTTCATAGTGTCAAATTATATTTTGACAAATGTTCACGAGTACGATGACATTAACAGGTTGACATTTCACATGATGTAAACTCTGATTTTATGCCCCCTTGCTAAAACAGCTAATTTGGCAATAGTGCGAAAAGTTTTCGACAAAAAGTTTAATTTTTCTGTCCAATGTTTAGATCCAACATCAAGAAAGTGAAAAACGGTTTAAAAACTGAATATTATGTTCACCCTTTTCGTACAATTTTAGTTGAAAATCGTATTTTTCCAAATTACCTCCCTTTCAATTGAATAACGTTTGAGATTAAAATGCTCAGCAGATCAAATCCTCACTATGAAGTCGGATTTTGGTTCTTTTGACCACTTGCGGGTTGCCATTAGGTCATTTTCAAACAACTGACATGTTTGCGACCCTGCCGATTAAAAAGATATAAAGCTTCAAAGGTCACCTATGGGAAACCCCATTATAAATAATTGCTAAACTTTTTTCCCTCAGTATAGTATTGATTTGACAGCACTTTATAGATAGGGGTAGAAAATGGCTTTTTTAAGAAGCAGTGTTTTGACTTTTTCTCCAACTTTGGACGACTCTAACTAGCCACTTGTAAATACTTGCTACTTCATTTTCCCAGCAGGTATAGTCAGCATGTGTACCTATTGTATGGTACCAAAACATAATACATGTCTGCTCTCTGGCTCTAGTCAATTACACATCAATACCATATATGGCAGACGAAAGCATATAAAGTCAAGACAGTGTGTAACATGCAAAATCAATTGCACTCCTTTGCATTCCGCTTGTGTTATCTCCTATGGGCAAATGTAGAAACTTGTGATCTGAATATATCTCATACCCTTTGAGATAGTTTGATAATTTACAGTCATTTCATGCCTGTTTGTAGTATAGTCAAAACCATTACCGTAAGGTGCCGTGGACGATCTGATGCACTATTGCACGAGGCCAAAGATCGAGTGCAATAGTGCCTCAGATCATCCATGGTACCGAGGGGTCATAGTTTGACTATACTACAAACAGACATGAAATAACTGTTTTATTACCCAACCCATTAGATGAAATACTTAGCAGCATTCTTTGAATAAAGTTACTGTAGACGATGCGGTTTCATTGCAAAACAGAAGGTTTCACCAAATCTGCTCAATTTTGGTCTCAAAAGTTCGGCTTGTTCTAGCTAAGAAAACGAGTACCCACACTTTATGTTTCTGCCAAACAACAAAGATATTGGGGTTTCACGTTGCCAAACCATGCCTCATTTTCACCATTGTTGCATAACATCTCCTTTCATAAATGAACAGTACACACATCGCCGTCGCGCATGTCGATAAGCGCCTGAGTATTTTAACAGTGAAGCAGGAAACCAGCAATGGTATAGTGCCAGTCAATATTATACAATTATTGACTGATGTTGAAGTAGACATGGAGAGTTATTGAACAGTAAACGTCATATTGACCGACGCGGAGTGAAGGTCAATATGATTAAGTTTACTGTTCAATAACACTCCATGTCTACCGAAACATAAGTCAACAATTGTTTTATTATATAATAAATGTATGTTATGCATTTCCTGCCATTTTAGACCATTAAAATGTTGACGTTATGGATGGATCATGCGAAATTACTTGACGTTCTGACGTTACTTCCCGTAAGCCGGTCAATATTACCTCGTGCCGTGTGCTTTGCAACATCACATCCGGCAAACCATGCGATATGTAGTTTTATTGACTCGAGTGGATATGCATCTGGGCCAATCAGAAGATGTTTATTTATAGATTATATAATAAAAAAAAATATTGCCTTGGCAATAGTTCAGTGACTCATGAGATAGCAAAACATAGTCAATTACTCCGTATATAGACGGTTGGGTAATAATATTTGCTATGGAATATTATGTCAAATTACTGTGTTGGATGCAAAAATGATTGCTCTGCATTTTAGCTTTTTTTTTACTTTACCATCCTGTATATTTAGGAATTCTGTAGTCAACAGGCTGTGTTAACAATTCTGATGATAGGAAGACAATTTCCACTTTAGCCAGTGCTAGAGGCAGTGAGAGCTGCGGCCCTTTCCAGTAACCCATTGTATTCCGATGGATTTTCCCATACATATTGATGCAATAATTAAGTATGGGATTGTCCATTTGCACTGTTAGGGGCTAAAGCTAGAATTTTGTTTTTCTAACTATCATTGTTTCTCTTTCATCATATCTCAATGATGACATTGATCACTGTAAAACAAAAATTACAAAAAGATTCAGACTCAAAGTATATATTGCTTTGCTTTCGATTTTAAATTTGTGAACAAAAACATACCTATTAGAGGCATCTAACAACTGATTCTTTCCATTTTCAACAAGGTTGGCAAAATGCTGGCAAATAAGCATATTTGCCATGCCAGTGGCATTTACCGGGAAATAATGGCAAATAATGGAAAATACTGGCAAATATGATTTACAACCTTCCACATTTAGATTGGTAATTTCAAAAATAGAGGTTATTTGTCTTAATATTTCATTTCTTCTAGTTTATCAGGTTACCTTAGTTCAAGGTATAAGTCTCATTCTTTAAACATTCAAATTAAAAAGTGAATTTTAGAAGAAGAAAAAACCCCCTGTTTTTTACCTGCCAAAGTACTCATCACTCAGTTGGTTTGTGCAAGGTTACAGATAAGGTTGGGTGGGTGACCCTTATCTGTACCATAAATCAATTAAAGACGCTCCTGTTTGTGGTCACCTGGACTTTAATTGTCTTAAGTTAAAATATGAAGTATTTAAGTTGGGTGTTTGGATGAGTGACCCTTATCTGTACTATAACTCAATTAAAGACACCCATGTTTGTGGTCACCTGGACTTTAATTGTCTTAAGTCTTAATATGGAGTCGATCATGACATCCTATTGTTCATCCTTGCCCCTAGCTATACAGTATCCACATGAGGATGTGTTGTTTTAACAGTTTATGACAGGCACAGGTGTCAAACAATTGCCAGATACACAGGTAAATTTCTCCCCATTTACAGAATTTACTCTAGTCCTGCTAGACCCAGAATTAACCCTTGTCCTGTTGATTCCACTTTTGAAAACATTAGATCCTGATCAGCTGGCTTCTTTCAGAGGCCATCATATCAGGATCTACACTGTTTTCCATACTAATTGAAAATACGAGACCTGTTTCATGTTTATTTGAACAGATTTGAATTTCACTTTTTGTGGTTGCATATAAATAAAACAAACCAATTGTGATTTTTCATGCATGAAGGATGTGTCCCTGGTATTGCCAAATAGAAAAGATGGCAATTTAAAGCATAGCCATGACATGGTGGCCCTAAATACATCCCCACCCCCTTTTAACTGATTTTAAGAGCTAAAATGTGTGTATCTCCTAAAAATATATGTATTTAAGTGTGAAATTTTCTTTTAAGTTTAGTGGAACACTAAGTCTTTTACAAAAATAAGAAACAGCCTATGTGTGCCTGTTTTTGCTTGGAAACTGGGCTTAATAAGTTCTTCCTTACAAGTGCCCAAATGGGTATCTCATGTATAAAATATGTCTTGGAAGAAGTTTGAAAAGCAAATTCTCAAAACTCACAGCTGGCTCAATTTCTTAGATATTTTAAGTATCTATTGCTGATAAAACTAATTACAAAATATTGCATTTGAGTATTTTGCATGCAATTTAGTGTTGCTATGGAAACTGTAAACCCTAAAGTTTGATGTTCAAGTCGCTTCCAAAAAGTAAATATCCAACTGAAATGCTTTATTTTGCAACAGAACATGTTTTAATTATCTATGCACAATATATAAAAGGTTCCAAGAGAAAAACTTCATATCTTTTAGAGAAATTGTTCGAGAAAGATTTAGTACATTTCGTTTCAGACAGCATTTTTAAACGCTTAAAATTTGACTTAAAATCATCTTCAGAGACTGTTTCAAACCAGAAAATAAAAACTAAGAACTATTTTCTTGATGACTGCGTATTTCTGGAGATCAGACTAACCCATGGAAATCAATAATTTCCCAATATAGCAAGAAACAAATGAGTAACGGCATTTTCAAATTTGTTCAAATAAACATGAAACACCTCTTGTACAGATTTAAGCTGAACAGGATAAAATTTGGGAGAAGTGTTACTGTGTTGTACATAAAATATTCAGCATGATAAGGGCTAAAGAAACTATTTATCGTTAACAATTATTTCATAATTTCAGTCTAAGATTCATTTTTGGCATTTTTAACATGTTTAAATGTATTTATGGGTTTTGATATTGTGGCCTCATATTCAATATTTACATTTTCACTCATTTAGTTAAATTATACTATTTTAAATCAACTTCCTGAAGATATCTGCTGCATTTTACAGCTAAAAATCATATTTGCCAGTATTTCGCGGCAAATAAGTTATATTTGCCATTATTTGCCACTTGAGCCTTATTTGCCATGCCGGGAAATACCGGTAAATTCCACCCGTAAATACCGGGGTGGAATTTTCCGCCCAACCTTGATTTTCAAGATGAAAAACGATTCTTTATTAATTAAAAATCTTCTTCAGAAGTGAGACTAAGCTGTAAACCTCATCCTTGCCATGGTTGGTTGGTTGGTTTTGTTGCTTTACGTCCCAAGTCAACAGCTATGGTCATTGCGGGACGGTCAGTTCACCTAACCACACTTTTTCCTGGGCAGGCTTGAACAAGCGGTTAACCAGTAATTGTGCACATACTTTCGCTTGTAACTGACAACAACCCTTCTTGAATGAATCAGCGGAAAGGAGGAGAATGACCGTAGAAATTATTTCATGATCAATCTCCACGAAAGTATGGGACCGGGCCGGGATCGAACTCGCGACCCCTGGAATTGCAGTCAGACACGCATCTGTAGCCAGACACGTTACCGACTGCGCTACGCGGCCTGGTTCATCCTTGCCATGATTTTCGTAGAAAACCCATACGAAAACGTATAGCAATACATTAGCAATACTATAACTGAAAAGTGAACAAGATTCTGGACAGGTATTTGATATTTTGCCTTGTTTTCCAGCCATAATGACAGCAATACTACCGCAATAATAATAGGTAAAATATTTAAATTAGCAAGATTTTGTAGGTAGATCGAATTTCATGTGGCAAAAATCGTTCTGATATTATTGTCGAGAGTATTGCCATAATTTCAGTCGTACTTTAAGCCAAAATACTTCTGGGATTCTAGCTATAAATAAAGCTGAAATTATTGCTATAGTTTATAATTCTCGGATTGCTTGTCAAGATCATGAAGATTTAGGCTGAAATTATTGCCATAATTATTGCTGAAATTCTGGCTTTAATTTTGCCTAACCTCTATGATATATTGTTAAATTCTCCTCTGGCGATTCCACACTCTACTTCCAGTTTTGAATTGTCTCACCTTTGAATCGTCTCGTGTTTCATAGAATTGTCTATTCCACATGAGAGGGTTAAATTGTGTACACACTCAACCAAAGCAGAATTCCTGTGGTTGTTTTGTGTTCCCTTTGAATCATCTCTTGTTTCATAGATACGTCTATTCCGCATGAGGGGATTCAATTAGCATGCCCATGCAAAGAATTACCAAATCGAATTGTATTAACTATTTATTTTAACTAAACAAAGCTAGATTACTAGCAAAAACGCGCATATATAAATGAACATGGAATATTCCTAAAGTTTCAACCAAAAATCTAAGAATCTGCAGTATAACTCTCCGAGCGCCCGCATGGTGCTAATTTTATACTCAAAGATGATCACCGACACAGTGAGGTAGCAATTTAAAAGAAGTATTCTAAAAATAACATACACATAAAATAGAAAAAAAATCAGAGGCCGGTGACGAGACCGACCTCTGCTATGCTGAAGATGAATTAGGGTAAGACACAGTCCTACAAAGAGGTTGCCGACTGGAGATGTGTAATGCGGGTAAACAACTATTATCAATCAAAGGACCATGAGGAACGACGGCCCCGACCAGAAGGCCGACGACCAACGGCCAAATAGGACCAAAGGGGCGAACCACCCAGACAAGCCAACCCACAGAGGGAAAATGCTACCGAAAATAATAGAGCAAACATGAGCGGGCCGACAGGGTCAAATATGGGCCCGTCCAGAAGACAGAGACGTAAGAAACACGAACCCAATGACCCGCCAGGACCGCCGCGGAATAGAGACACATAACCAGTAAGGCCAAAGGACCACCAATAAAACGACGAGACCCGGGAAAACAGGGAAGGGGGGCCGATGGACCCGCCAGAATCAGCGGGCCACTACGGCCTACCTAGGCAACCTGGATCAAAGAAAAATCGGAGGCCCACGGACCCAACTACCACTGACAGCTCTCACATCATCCAGCGCACAAGGCAGGCCAAAGGACGAGAAATGGGACCAGGGGCCTACCATGGCCACAATAACCCAAGGACTACCCCCAACTGCAAAACAAGAATCCAAAGACCCCAAAGGACACGCTATGCCGGGCATGGACCGGATAAATAGGGACTGAGAGAGATCGAGAGAGAGAGAGAGAGGGGGAGAAACGTTGACCCAAAAATGTAAAATTCAGCTAGAAAATAGCTAGCTAATCTTAATCCAAACTGACAGCTCATAGCATTTTAATTGTTTTTACTACCTCATTGAATGAGAGCTTATCTAGAATCTGTCAATTACTTTTATCTCTTGTTTCTTTTTCAATCTCTTTACCTACTGGTTAATTTTGCATTGTTTTTGTCATCTGCTGATTTTATTTCAAAATCAACTTTTTTTTGAAACATTAGTCCAGGAATATCATCAGAGTGTCAAACAGTTTGGATCCAGATCAGGTGCAAGGTTTTGCCAGGCTTGAAGTGGATCCAAACTGTTTGCAGAGTTTATCAGGAGACAACACTAGTAGGCAGATTTGTTGTAAATCACCAAATGACCCAATGTATTAGTAAAATTCTAGATATAGTTATTTTTACGGCGGCTTGCCGCCGTTCTAATAACGCTTTAGATCTAAAAAAATTCACCAATCAGAAGCATTTTTAAATTGTAATATTCATCACACCAACTGGAAAAAGATGCTCTCATTGGTTGATTCTCTGAATGTCCATACAATCTTATTAAACATGAAACTAAACTTGAAAACATACATGTAAACGGCAGAGAACCAATCTGTGCACTGGGTCTAAAAATGCAAATGCATTAACAACCTAATCTCGAATATAGGTCAACTCCCTATGTACAGCATTTGTAAATTGCTATCACTATCATTGTTTACATGCCTTGCACACAGTAAAGAAGTGCATTATAAAATAACCCACTAAATACGAAAGGACTTTACACTAATGTCACGCTATTTAAATAAAATATTTGTAACTTTTCTAATTCCCATATCTGGACATGATGATTGTCTGTTTCATATATTTCGACAATAGTCTTTTTTGGGCCGTTATACGGTTATATTCCCAATGCCAAAACGTTTCTTTTCTCCTATGTGCAGATGAAAAAATCCCAATTTCAAGTCGGAAAATATCAAAGACAAAATCATCATTTTGAGGAGTAAATTGTGTTTAAAATTGTTTATTTATTAGGGTTCCCGTTCGGACATTTTCAACCACTATCGGCATATCAGTCGTGCTATTACAATGTAAATCCTCTCGTTGCATTATAAGGGCCCAAGGGTGTTGTGCCCTCTAACGATTGGCATATCAGCCGTGGTTTACTTCTTTGCTTCAACAGGTAATTTCCCCTGTAAGTACAACAATCAATTAAAACTTGTTCTCCGGGTGCATAAAAAGATAAATACCAACTAGCTGATACAATTAGGTAGCTTAATTTCGTGTGTAAGAATGGAGATGGAAATGATAAAAGCTAGATGTTATTTTGACTATCTTAACTGTCTCTTGTCTATCACACCTGAAGGAGCTGGTACGTTGGTGTAAGCTTCTGTAGTACGAAGTGCCCCATCCCACTTCTTCAGTTTTTCTAATTTATTCGCATTTTATGTTGGCTGGGGAAAGGGCTGGGTGAACGGAAAGTCATAATGTATACGGGAACCCCTGCCAAATGTTTGTTCAGTGTGTTGACTTAGTCATTTTCATGCAAATGATATAAAGGGAAGCCCTGCTCAGATTTGTTTAGGGTGGGTTTGCAGAATCACTTTAAGCAGTTAATATGAAATCTAAGCCTACTCTGCGCTTTCAAAATGCTTAGCTGTCGGAATTTTCGTGGGCCCATGTACCTCTAAAAATTGTGCCCTCTACATTTTGCCCTATGTACCCTCAAAATATGAGTGGTAGCCCTCGTAATATTCAACATTGCGCAGTCTCATATAATACATCATGCAAGTTAACAGTACAGCTAAATTCAGATTAAATATGATGTGTTTTATGATTTGACAATATAGCTAACAACACTAAAAATTCTCAATTGTAGGCGTTTTCGCGCTAAAATCGCAATTGCAGGGGTATGTGTCATTGTCCCAAAATGGTGAATATAAACCATTGATTTCTAAAAAAAACTTCACAAGTGAATTTAATTCATTCCATTGCAATGGCGTCAAATTAATCGCGAATTTGCACGTAACCTTTGGGTTCAGGCGATTGAGCTAGCCCTAGCCGGCATATGCATTTTCTTACAAGAACAGTGTAACTATCGGTAAAGTCTCTTCTATCAATTACGAGTAGTTAAATGGTCACATGTGCGGATCCAGAGGGAGGATAGAGGGTCCGCACCCCCTCCTGGAAAAAAAATTCTATGGGTTTCTAGAATAAGCATTTGGACCCCTAGCCCCCGACCCCCCCCCCCCCCCCTGGAATAGAT
Source organism: Loripinus fragilis (assembly GCA_964019695.1). Taxonomy (NCBI): domain Eukaryota; kingdom Metazoa; phylum Mollusca; class Bivalvia; order Lucinida; family Lucinidae; genus Loripinus; species Loripinus fragilis. Next base: position 889,457 of record CAXHUL010000390.1, read on the forward strand.
TGGACCCCCCCAACCTTGTAAAATTATAGTTTTCTCTGAAATAAACCATTGATAAGCCACTGTAAAACTGTAAAAGTTGAGGACAAAAACTGTTTCTGGCAGTCGGGCCTAGACCACCCTGGCAAAAATTCCTGGATCCGCGCATGGGTCAGCCAGCATCCAAACTCGGGCCACTATTGGTCTGCCAGCAAAATGTCATTCGGATGGCGTTTCAGTGGCGGGCCGATAATGGCCCGATTGTACGTGCTTACTGGGTGTCGATCAGTTTTGAATCCTATATGTATTTATTCCTCGATCCTGGCTATATTCTTTTCTGGTGTTTGATTTGTTTCAGTGACCGTTTAATTTTACATTAATTTATTGTCAACACCCCCCATTTTCCTAAAAACTTAGGACTTAAAACATTGTTCCCAAACCCTTGCTGGTGAATGCTTAAAATTAAAAAAAAAGATTCAGATGCATATCGCTCAGCGAAAAGAGTTAGATGTGCACAAAACCAAGCAAAAGAGAGACAGAAACAGGACCACAACTTCGCTGCTTTTAGATTCCAGTATGCAAAGGGGTAGATGGGAATTTCCTCTAAACCAGCGAATTTGGTTGCGTTTATCGTCAGTATTTGAGAGCCGCCGAATATCTTTTTTAAAGATATTTCTTGTTAATTTTACCGTACGACACCTCCTCCCCTCCTTAATTTCACAACAGTTGTCGTCTGCATGTACATCTAATGATGTAGTTTGGTAGCCTATATTGTAAACAATATGATCCCTGATAGGGACTGACTGATAGGGGTCATAGTGTTTTCTTTCATGATAAAAATATAGCCCATTTGAATACATTTAATTATATATGAATATATACAGCAGACATAATAAGCAGACAACATATTTTAAGCCAAAGAATATTGGCATCATAACTTAAAAATGTTTTTTCAACAGTAATAAACCCTTAAAGAGCCAGCAAAAATGCATCTGGCAATTTTGTCTGCTAAGACGTCCTCTGCATATATTTTTTTACCAGTGGAGGTCTGAATTCAGCTGGGAAAGTCTTTGGTCAATTCTCTATTCAGGATTATTCCAGTGCACAAATATTACGACCAAATGTCGTAGCTAAAAAGGAGTAGACTAAGCGTCGCATTGGACTTTTAGACTAATCGTCGCTTTCTTTCGACCACGACTGTACCAGTATGGATCTGTCCGGGTACTCATTGAATAATCTTATAATGTTGTTTAGAATGTTCTAGTTTGCTTCTTAGGCAATACACAGTTCCCGAGGTTTACACTTATCGAGGACAACAATTGTTCATCAATATCGTATTTGATCATTCGGAGTATTCGCTGTTTGAAACGTTAACAATCTTAATAGTTTATCGAGTCTGTACATTCTCTTAGAGGTCTTGAATTCTTCTTGCTGTCCAAAGCAACTGCAATGAAAGCCCTTAAACCAATGCAGAAAAATCCTGGACTATGATCTATACACAGCGCCAAAAGTTAAGCACCATCCAAACATTTTTAAGTGATGTTTTTCATGAAAGAGCAATAAAGGGGTATGTGCCTTAAGGTGCTAATTTGGCGCCCTCTGGAGCCAAAATCTGTAAGTTGCTTTTCACCAATTTCTTCTGATTGGTTTAATAGAATAATAACTCAAGTATAATATTCTGGCATTTATTTAAATTTAATGGTTACTATATGTTAACAAAAATGACTGACAAAATAGGCTTAAGATAGAGAAATCGCCATTTTAGACCAAATTTAGGCTTTTGGAGACCGATTTTTTTTAAGAATTAGATATCAGCACAGCTAAAAAAAGAAGTATGTTGTGTGGAGTGATAATTCTCATATTTGTTAAAATAGATTTTTGGTATTTGCTTGTGCTCTATTTTAATTTCTCTGTCAACTGTCTCAAATTAGCTCCAAATTAGCCATTTCCTGTTTTCAGCCTATTTCGGCGGCCATTGTTACCATATCAACGGTGAAAGTCAAATCAATACCAGATGTTTACACTTGGGCTATTGTTCTAATAAACGAATGAGAAGAAAATGGCGAAAAACAATTTTTATAGATTAGCCTCAGAGGGTGGCCAAAGTAGCCTCTTAACCCACACACAGACACTTGGGGTCAGTAGAGAAAAGCAAGGACCCCCACAAAACTTCATCCCCCCTGAATTTTTGCATTCTTACATTTTTTTTCATTTAAAATATGATACTTTGTATGCTTGAAGTTATACAGGAGACAAAAATGACCTAGAATATAAGGAAAACTTTTGAAAAAAATGCTAATTGCTCACGATGATTGAAGTTATAACGGTGTTAGAAAAAATGACCAATAACATATGGAAAACATTTGAAAAAAATGCTTATTGCTCACGATGATTGAAAAAAACATTTTCGTGAGCTCGGACCCAATAAACACCTCGGACCCAATAAACACGGACTGGTCACTTACATACAGGTAAATGTATATATTTGAAATACGTTGTCGTGGCTCAAAGGTGGCTGAGCTTTCAAAACTGACGTGTGTTGAAGATTAAATAACCATATCTCCGTTATTTCTCTGCATATCTTTGAATTTTCTTCAAAAAGCAATGGTTCAATTTACTAGTTTTAAGACTGTATTGTTATATTTATTGAAAGTTTATTCGTCTTTATGAACATCAGCCAGAAACCTGGCTACCCTTTTTAGCCAATTTTGGTACTTTTAGCCGAAAATCGTCCAAAATCAACGTAAAAAGAAGAGAAAACTTCAATTATCTTTTACTGTAACTCGAAATATTTCAGCTTCGCATACCGGGAGTAACCTTTTATAATCTTGTGGATGTTCAGAATAAATTTAATAGGCTGTAGTACTTTGAAATAGCGCTTAAATAAAGCCTCGACAACATAATTTTGCATTTCCGTCAGTGACCAGTCCGTGGGTCTGAGTCGTGAGCAATTAGCATGTATATAATATTATTATTAATATAAGATTATTAATAAAATTCATACTTTAAATGAAAAAAAACCCTGTAAGAATGCAAAAGTTCAGGGGAGGATGAAGGTGGGTGTTGGTGGTCATGGAGGGTCCTTGTTTTCTCTGCTGTCCCCAAGTGTCTGTGCATTTGCAATGCCTAATCGTTAACTTGATTGCTAATTGAATCATACTTTGCTGTAAATTGTCAACATTTTATCTTTCATAATGCAAAATTTATTGTAAATCTAAGTTTCATATTTAGAAATCTTCACTTTGTTCTCGGAAAATATTTAGGCAATGCTTAGTAGCTTTTGACGCAATGTACATTTAGAAAGTCGAGATCAACCTGCACTTAGCTTCTCCGTTATCTGCCAATGGCCATTTTGTCATCTGCTGATAATCTTTGCAAACAGTTTAGACCCAGACCAAGACCGACAGAATGTTGGACTTGACATGGATCCTAACCATTTGACACTCTGTTATTATTCACGACCCAGGGTTCACGAAATATTTTTTAATGAAAAACTTGATGTTTTTTTAAAGTCAGCAGACGACAAAATCATAGAAAAATCCCACAACATGTGAAGAGTCAATGCCGGATGGTAAACAGTTCCAGTAAATGAAGAATATATCCGTGTATTATTCCAGAAAAACACAAAAATTTAACAATGCCAAATACTTTTAAGGACATATGCTACTAAATACTTCCCACATTGAAATATTTTAAATACTTTGCATACAGTTTGTTTTATGCATGGGCTATCCATTTATGAAATAAAAAGGATATGTCACCGTGCTTATTTTTTCAGAATCTCATATTGAAGTTTACAGCATTTGACCAATTTTCTAGAAATATAAAATAATAATACTAGTCCTAATTATCGAGCTAAAACGGTTGTAATCTTCACCCAGCTTCTTTCTTTTAACTTAAATTACTGCCCATGACCTCAAACTTTTAAGAAAATGTGCATGTTTACTTGTTACCCCATGCTGTGACAAGATACTGCATGATATATTTTGGCAATTCGTCGAAAAATGGAATTTGTTTTTAGAATAAATCATGTATTAAAAAATCTGACATTGAAAATCTTGAAAATTTATTTTTAATTCATGGACTATTATAATACCTTTCTGAAAAAAGAATAAAAATCTGGGGTCACAGAACTAATTCTCTTTCTAGAGGGCCAAATTTAACCCCACCCCCTAGGTTTCATGCGTAATTCAATATAAAAAGTTCGGGGATGACCATTTCGGTCGTTTTGATGATGCCATTTTACTAGTATATGAAGTAATTTAGCATTAAAATGTTAAAAAAGAAAGAAAAAACACACTGAAAATATGTGCGCATCTGGGAATCGATCCTGGTTCTTTGGCTTTGTAGCCAGGCGCGCTAACCACTAGGCCACGAGGTCAGGTCGTGCGCCGCTCTAAATATCCATACAAATAGTATAGACTCGGCCACTATCGTATTCGTAACCAGGGTTATTGTGTACGTCGTTTGATTTCGACTGAGCTACATTTATCTGTCTTTAGTGCTGAGACGATCAGTTCTGAAAAGATGTCAATAGATATTTCGAACACACTTTAATTAGTTATTTTGTGAAGAAAATGTCGGAACACCAATATGACATAAGAATATCGGAAGCTGTATTGATCCGAATCCGTTAAGGGTCGAAAGACAGGACCCAGATAACTTTCCCCGTTTGCAGACGGGGAAAAGGTGCGCATTGGAAATAGCCGCATATGTCTTTAACTTCTCTGTCTAAAAGATTCAAAAACCGAATTATAAGCCGCTCATTGGCTAATGTAGAAAAAACAACTGTCAAGTATATCATCTGGTTTATGTGAGAAAACTTCTAAGCGCAGAACATTGCCGAGACACCAGATAAGCATTTTAAGTGCATGCAGCTAGTTTTGGGTGACCAGCCAGAGTGTTCTATATTTTCAAACGGTCGACTGCGGGAATATGATACCTAAAAGGAGATTCGTTAGCAGACGACACATTCGTGATCATACATGTAGCAGTACCTTTATTGCATAAAATGAATAATCTATTCTGGAGATAATTTAAACGGAAAGACGCTATGCTTTCTCAAGTTACCGTATCTGTCAGGTTCACAACTCATTGGAATGACTTATGTGATCTACATAAACCAACGTATTCAGCAAAGGCTCTGATGAGTCTGCACATTCAGACTCGAATTGAATTTGCAATAGCACCAACGTTGATCTTGATTGCATGATTAATATCATTTTTGAAAGCGAGGAACAAAGGGCTTTATTGAAGCGCAATAAATTTCACACTATGAAGTATTTTTTTTGTTTGTTTTTGTTTTGTTGCTTTACGTCCCAAGTCAACAGCTATGGTCATGGCGGGACGGTCAGTTCACCTAACCACACTTTTTCCTGGGCAGGCTTGAACAAGCGCTTAACCAGTAATTCGTGCACATACTTTCGCTTGTAACTGACAACAACCCTTCTTGAATGAATCAGCGGAAGGGAGGAGAATGAGCGTAGAAATAATTTCATGATCAATCTCCACGAAAGTATGGGACCGGACCGGGATCGGACTCGTGACCCCTGGATCTGCAGTCAGACACACATCTGTAGCCAGACACGTTACCGACTGCGCTACGTGGCCCGGCTTCACACTATGAAGTATCTGTACTAAATATCTCACCTCTGATTATCTCACAAAACGTTAAAAATTGGTACCAATATGTCACATATTCCGTACCAATATCTTTCATGTTGTGTAAAATACGCATGAAGTCAAATTTCATATACAGGTAGCATACATGTGTATTCCTCACACTGATAGAATATACCCCTAAATCCTGGTGCATTTTGCATTCGATTCCAATTCTTCACCGTTTTGCCTTTGCCATGTGTGACAGTTGAATACCAGTTCTTTACATCTCTGATAATTTGGTACCAATTTTACTTTTGTTGGGAAATTTGGTACCAGTTCTTCACACGTTAGAGTTTTTATACATATTTTTTCACATGTGACGATTTGATACCACTTTTTCACAGGTGTGAGAATTTAGCCCCAATACGCATGGCGTGTAAGTTTTTTGTACCAATTCTTTACAATTGTGAAAAATTGGTACCAATTCTTCACATCTGTGAAAAAACGTACCAGTTATTCACACTTTAAAAACTTGAAACGTTAAATTCGAGCACAAATTTAACACCCGAATATTATTGAAACTGACCATGCGTAAATTTCACATTTGCTAAAAAAGTGACGCATTGGTACCAATTCTTCACATTGTGTGAAATTTATGACTGTTAAATTTGGGGTTCAAAAAAGCACTTTCCAAGTGCGCGTGCTCGCCTGAACCATAACCATGATAGAGAACAACAATATTTGCATGCCTTAGAGCTATGCATTTATGTATTCCATGCGAGCAGAGAAATGCTCTTGATGCGCAGGTTCGTCTGATCCTCGACTGTTCGCAAATATGCGATGAAAATCAATGATTCTCTAATTCTTCTTCTGACTTGATGAAAATTTCGCCTTAGTAACCATTCACCTACTAGACTAGTGTCGTATACTGATAGCTTTTACAAAAAGTTCGGACCTAGATCAGGTGTGGTAAAACGTTGGGCCTGACCTGGATCGAAACTGTTTGAATTTTGGTGCTATTCCTGAAATATTGTGTTCGAAAAAGTTGATTTTGAAAATAAAGAAAAAAAATGACAAAAAAGAGGAAAAAAGTAACTGAATGAATAGAAACGCACAAAACGACTCTGTGCAGAAAGTTATATGTAAACAAGTTTTGTGGATAATAACGGGTAATAATTGTATCAATTATAGACAAGTATACTGGGTATACATCACTAAACTGTGGGGTATTAGACTCGAGATCGAAGGGTCGCGGTATTGAAACCCAACTGTCACTGCCATATGTCTTTTTAATATAGCAAGACACCTTATCTTTAGCTTTAATAGTACTGGCTTAGCACCCCCACCCCCACATACAAAAAAGGAAATCGTCCCTGCATGGCTGACAAAAATGTTGACATGGACGATAGCAACAACGTAGACAAGCTAATCTTTGGGCCACTATTGTTATGGAGCTATGTGTATACCAATTTAATTATAGGGCGATTTTGACATAGGCCAACATGTTTAAGGGCCGAGTCGTCCAATGACTGCTACAACTTTGACGCAACTTTGTCCCTGGTAAATCGAATGCTCATTTTGATTGGATTTTTTTTCAGCTGTACTTATTTCTTTGATATGAATTCTTGGTCAAATTTTATACCTGTATAACTTTTTGGCGATAATGTTGGGTGTACTTTTTCATTGATTCTGCCCACAAAATTATGGCGATAATTAGGGTTTGATTCGTTCGTTGATTCTGGCGATAATAAAAGTCCCGTCATTGTAAAGCAAAAATCTGAAATTACCGCTTGAGTATTGCCGTAGTCTCGCGAAAATCCGCTGTGGTATTGTCGAATTTTTCGTACGTCGCCCCAAAACGCTTTGTACACAGGGCTGGACTCAGAGGGTTTGTTTACGGGGGGGCACTTCAAGCCGAAAGTTTGAACCGAGCGGCCGAAGCCGCGAGCAGGGGGGGGGGGGGGGGGGGGGTATGAGAGGGGGTGGATCCCCCCGCTCATTGGAGGGGGTCCGGGAATCTATGTCTCTGAGAATGCATTTCAAGCCATTTTGAAGCCCTTTTTTTTTCCATATTCTATAACCTCAATTTAAAGTAAGGTTAAACACTCAAACCCAATGGGGGGGGGGGGGTACTCTGATATTTTCATACATACCTAGGCTGGGGCTATTTTTGGGGGGTTCAAAATTTTGAATGTCGATACTTTTGGGTTTTTTCAGAAAACATGAATATTCTTTTGGGTATGAAGATTTTGTGGATATTTTGGGGGGGTATATCACAAAATTGGGCTATATTTAGGGTTCATTTTTATGTATTTTAGGGTCTTTTCTTAAGTTCAACGTACAGAATGGGGGATATTTTTTTGGGTTGCTAAAATATCGAATATTTTTTGGGGTGCTTGAAATTCCTGATATTTATTTTGGGGTGAAAGGTAGATGCTGGGCCCGAGCCTACATATGAAGAAAAATGAGAGTACCCCCCCCCCCCTGGGACTCAAACACCTTGTTCCTAACTATTATTTTGCATTTTCTTGTCGTCCTCTTGGAGCTATGGTTCCCATGTGGGGGGCACAGCAGTTGCAATACAAGTCTGAGTCAGCCCAATGTCCAGTAAAACAGCAGAGCCCGTGTGAGGGGGATGAGGGTGGGGGGCTTAAAGTTTGAAGGAAAAAAATTAAATGCAAGAAAAACAATAAAGTCCACACCTAAGAAAAAATGGGCATAGGTTCCCCTGTATTTTGTACTTTTTCATTCACCCCAAACCCAATAACATAGGCCCAGCACGGCAGCAGCCTAGGGACTTTGGCTCTCTTTTTAATTTCTCTGAGTCTGGTCAGGGGAGGGGGGCACAGCTATTACTCATTAGCTTTGTGACTACTAGACTACATAGGATTTGCAATGGAATCATCAACGTAATGGAAGATGGGGGGGGGGGGGGCACACACTCCAGTCCCACAGCCTTGGGACTGGGGATAAGTGCCCCCTCCCCTCACCCCACATTTCCGAGTTTTATGTGTGGGACTGGGAGGGGGCACAAAAGTGTTTTAACCTCCACGACCAGACTACAGGAGATTTAAAATCCCATCATTTACTAGCCCGGGTCACACTCACAGACCTGTCTGTGCCCCCCCCCCCACCCCACGGACACCTTTTCTTTCATGGGTAATCCGTTATCATATAAGTAATCTATACCAATTATGCATTGCTGTGTATACTCGCAATATCATATAATGCATAAAAAAAGTTTTTTTTTTGCTTTTGTTTTTATTTAGGGCACTCATGACCTCTTCGGGGGGGCACGTGCCCCCCAGGCCCCCCCTTAGGTCCGGCACTGGTACAAGTATATTCATGATGACACTAATGTGCTTCCGTACTTTTAAAATTCGAGCGTAAAACATATTTTAATAATATGAATATTTTTTTTTTCTGCAATTTATATATTTTTCATATTTTCATTCTGATTGGTATGATTCGTGACGATTTTTATGTGATATTAAATAAAATAATAAAAGTGGTGCGAATTATAGCCACGAAAATATGTGACACCAGGGAATATTGAGCTAGTTTTCTCTTACAAAACGCACTGGAGCGTCAGTTGCCTTGAGGCGATGATCAAAAATACGTTAATCGACAAAAAAAATGCTCAAAGATAATTACCTGTATGCAATGGTCAGAGGAAAACTGCGACAAAGATTTTATTCGAGTCGGCTGTACAAAATATTGTAAACCGGAAGTGTATCCTAGGTAGATCTACGGTGGACTTACAGGGCCGCCGCAGAAAATGTTGTATGAGGATTAGATTAAGGTATTAATATGAAATAAGGCACAACCTTTATGGCGAACACAGCATGCTAGATCCAATTTTCTATTTATGTGTAAGTTCCACTAGTCTGTAGGTGGTGGTTTGGAACGACCCCCCCTGGTAGCTCAGACTAGTGACCAGGGATGGTTTGAACAGGACCACCTGAGAAGCTCAGTGATTAGAGCACCGACTCATTAGTGAGGGTCGTGGGATCAAGCTCCTCCTTAGGTGGGATTTTGCCTTAAGGTAGTGGTTTGAACAAGAACACCTGGTAGCTCAGGGTGGTAGCTAAATGCTTTCATACAAAATTACAGTTGCTGCTGGCCTGTTTTTAAGAGTTGTAATAAGTGTGTTCTAGGGCCCAATATGGGTCCGATGTGTGTTCGAGGAGGGTGGGGGTGGTGAGGTGGGGCACATCATAAGAATCAGTTAAATGTGTTACCCTTTTCCGTAAAAACTGATATATTACATATTATAGCCCCTAGCCTTAGAGGCTGCGCCTCTAGTCTTTCAAAGCATGCTAGTCAAGAGGTACACTGAAATGCATAGAGCAGCGGCTCACTCAGTTGGTAGAGTGTTAGTCTAAAGATCAAAGGGTTGCTTGCTTGAGTATATCCACTGGCGGAGTCACTGTGCTGTGTCTTTGAGCGAGACACTTTATCCGCCGCTTAGTATTGATTCAACCCATGAAGACCAGTCCTGACATGACTGAAAAATGGTTGACTGGGACATAAAGAGTTAAACCGAACAAAAATAATGTACAACTCTATTCACAGGGATAGAATACATATATGAGCCAAGGTCTGACAGAAGGGACCTTCTGGCAATAAAAGTCAAAAGTGAGATATATACAGAGAAAGAAAGACCTAGCTGTTGTGAACAATTACAGAAAATTTGAATAGATTATCTTTACAAATAACAAAGATATGAGCGTTTAAACTCCTATATACAATGCGTTTTAAACATGACATCACTTAACATTGTTAATGACGTTCTAGCGTCAACGTCATTGTGTTAACATATGGCGCTAATACAAAGACCCTAGGAGCAATATTTCAAGAAAGCTCCATGTTTCTGTAAATTTGATGTGTATGCAAGTGCAAAGACTGCACAAATAGCCCACATACGCACATCCTGTGTTTACTGTTTACAAAAGCATTTGAAATGAGGTATCCTGTTTTAAAGGAAGTGTATAGTCCATATGCACAGCTGTTGCCATGGCAACATACATTATGTGAATCACTTAATTTTATCAGAACTGTTTGCGCCTTTGATTGTATTACATGTTAGAAGCAATTTGAGTCTATTGTAAGAACATGCAAAATCTTGAAAATTTAGACGTTTTTGAAATTTTAATTACACAAAAACTGCTAAAATGCCCGAAGGACCCTTTTGTCAGATCCGAGCTCATATGTAATCCTCTGCAAATGGAACTTAAAAGCAGTTCAAGCTCTTGAAAACCTTTTAAAGTCCTTGATATATTAGAGAATGATATTTAGAACATTTCTCATTTTTTGCACATTGTGACACAGTGTTCTGGTACAACTCAGCCACCATAACAATGTACCATCGGCAAACTGCTGATGATATTTAAAGGAAGATATTAAAGAACATTACTGAATTCATGGTTTTTGGCATTTTATTTATTTTAAAAATACTAAGATAAGTTATCTGTTTTAAGAGTTTATTTCTACCAAGGTTAATCACAGCTCATCGAGATTGTATTGACACGTACTGTTATCATTATGTGTATAGAAAAAGACAAGTACTTGACCACTGCTCCCAGTTCGAAAGGCCACCACAAAGAGCCCAATATTGTAGATACCAGACATATAGTGATGCCCTGAATTTTTGCAGTTTACTAGATAGAGAGAGAGAGAGAGAGAGAGAGAGAGAGAGAGAGAGAGAGAGAGAGAGAGGGAGAGAGAGAGGCAGGCAGGCAGAGAGAGAGAGAGGCAGGCAGGCAGGCATAGACAGACTGACTGACTGACTGACTGACTGACAGACCGGTGGGAGGGTATGGGAAGAGGTAGGGGTAGATTGGATAGATAGATAGATAGATAGATAGATAGATAGATAGATAGATAGATAGATAGATAGATAGATAGATAGATAGATAGATAGATAGATAGATAGATAGATAGATAGATAGATAGATAGAGACAGACAGACAGACAGACCTAGACAGACCTGCGGGTGGGTAGGGTAGGGGAAGAGGTAGGGGTGGGGTAGGGTAGATTAGATAGATAGATAGATAGATAGATAGATAGATAGATAGATAGATAGATAGATAGATAGATAGATAGATAGATAGATAGATAGAGTATAATGAATGGTGGGTGGGTTGGGGGGATGGGGAGTGAGAGAAACAGAGAAGGGGACAACTGTACTTTGCTCTGTTAAAAATAGTTTCCCCATTTTACAAATAAAAAGCGCTGCTGCCCACACTCCCCTGCAGCATTTTAAGAAAGTATGTCAAAAGCATATGGCACTACAATATTAGCATATTTAGATGCAAACACACCATTACAACTTAATCAAATCCAGTATAGAGACCGATAAAAAGCAGTCTAGCAGAGAGAGAGAGAGAGAGAGAGAGAGAGAGAGAGAGAGAGAGAGAGAGAGAGAGAGAGAGAGAGAGAGAGAGAGAGAGGGAGAGGGAGAGGGAGAGGGAGAGGGAGAGGGAGAGAGAGAGAGAGAGAGAGAGAGAGAGAGAGAGAGAGAGAGAGAGAGAGAGAGAGAGAGAGAGAGATTTTCTATGCATAATCTGTACTGTACAACCCTGGGGTCTTTCTGGACATGGAGTGACAATACTGGGGAGTGTCTTTCTGGACAGAGAGCGTCAATACTGGGGAGTTAAAACGTACCGGTTAATAGTATTGGGGAGTTTATATGTGCAGAGCGATGCCAAACTCCCCAACAGTGGCAACTTCCTTTCAGTAGAACATATTCAGCTGGGTTGCGGCAGTGGTGTATTCTGAAGGTCTCTGAACCGGAAGTACACCGCTGTGGGGAGTTTGGAGCGATGCATTGTGGGTTTTTATTGACTCATTTTTTCGTCTGGTAACAACATCAAGTATTAGCTTTTCCAAAAAGCTGGCGGTCGATTAGCTTAAATACTGATAGATATTTACATACTGCATGTTTTGTACTTTGAATAATCAGATTGTTGATAAAATTTCAGATCAGACTGCTAGCACTGGGGTTCGAACCCAGACATACCTCCAGGTGCTTACATATCATAACCTGAGGCTGTTCTGCCAATTGAACTATACTAACTTGTCAAAATCTGAGCTTTTTAAGAAAAGTTTGCAAGATTTGAAATGAGACACTGTCACAGCTTGTATCTTTCTCCCTTCTCAATCGGTTTGCCTTAAAGAAAGGTCCTCCCTTGTACGTTAAATTTGTGATCTTGCCAATTTCTTAACAATTTAAATCCCATAGTCAATTCCTGAAATAATAATATGTCTGCATCTAGGTAGTGCCTAAGTTCATATTAAGTTAAAATATATGTTTTGGGTGCTCGAAAAAAAAATCTCATCAAGACGGTTCTTTTGAGTATCGAAATTCAGTATTTTTAGGTTGAATTTCTATGGAAAGTCAGACTCAAAATCTCATAAACAGGGCTAACATTGATCCCTTCCAGATCAAGCACTAGCCAGATATCACATCTGGGCGAATTGCTCATCCTAATCCTCTCCTTTTCTCTTCCTTCATTATCATCCGTTCAGATTAAGGAACTTTTTATGCGTAAAATTGTAACTATTTTCTTATTTGTGTTAAAACATTTTACTTCCACCAAGATTTGAATCTTGAACACTCACTCCAAGAGTGAGTATGTTTTCTATTACACCACGGAAGCTAATTTTGATGAACTGGCTAGATTTCTATCAAATTTTGTAAATATAATTGAAGCATCCAAATCAGTTTCCAGCTGCAAACTTTTTTACTTCCACCAGGATTTGAACCTGGGACCCTCACTCCAAGAGTGAGTATGTTTTCTATTACACCATGGAAGCTAGTTTTGTTGAACTGGCTAGATTTCTATTAAATTTTGTTAATATAATTGAAGCATCCAAATCAGTTTCCAGCTGCCAACTTTTTTACTTCCACCAGGATTTGAACCTGGAACCCTCACTCCAAGAGTGAGTATGTTTTCTATTACACCATGGAAGCTTATTTTGTTGTACTGGCTAGATTTCTATTAAATTTTGTTAATATAATTGAAGCATCCAAATCAGTTTCCAGCTGCCAACTTTTTTTTACTTCCACGAGGATTTGAACCTGGAACCCTCACTCCAAGAGTGAGTATGTTTTCTATTACACCACGGAAGCTAATTTTGTTGTACTGGCTAGATTTCTATTTTTGTCACTATAATTGATTCATCCAAATCAGTTTCCAGCTGCCCAACTTTGTACTTCTACCAGGATTTGAACCTGGAGCCCTCACTCCAAGAGTGAGTATGTTTCCTATTACACCATGGAAGCTAATTGTGTTGAAATGGCTAGATTTCACGAAAGCAAGGCTTTTATTCCATTACAGTGCTCTTAATTAAAAGATAATTTGTTACAATGAGTTCAACTCTTAATTCTAAAATTCAACATAGGTTTTATTAATGAAATTGTGAAAGTTTTACGATTTCGATCATGAAAAATGGCTTTTATTTGTTTTCAACATTTAATATGCATTGAATTTCATTAATTACAGAAAAAAAAAATGCCATTTTAAATTTCCATTTATTCTCTCTTGCTGCAGAAAATTTGAATGAATTAAGTGTCAAAATTATTTTCTATAATATAAAATAAAAATGTGAATATTTTCAAATCCTTGCCAAATGATTTAAAGCACATTGTGTAAATAGTGTATCTTAAGCATAAAGAAAACTAGAAATGTGTCAATGGGACACGGATGCCCCCGCAATTGCCAAATTTGTATAAATAGGGAATTGTCATTCACAAAGGGCAATAACTCCTGAAGGCATGATGCGATTGGGCCTTTCTAAAACTTGAACACACTATGGCACTTAATAATGTGACCAAGAATCAAAACTATTCACGTTAGAGAGTAGAAGTCGTTTCAACCGATGATTTTTCATAAACTAAGGGCAATAACTCCTTAAAGCATGGTGCCATATAGACCATTATCATACTTGAAAAAGACATCATGGTACTAAACAATGAGATAAAGTTTCATAAAATTCTGATAAAAAATTTTTGACTTAGAGAGCGGACATCATTTAAAACGGTGAATTTTCATAAACAAAGGGCCATAACTACTGAGAGCCTGGTGCGATATGGACCTTTATCGAACTTGAAGAAGACATTATGGTACTAAACAATGTGACCTAGTTTCATAAAATTCGGATCAAAAGTATTTGATTTAGAGAGCGGACGTCGTCGGGACAGACGCATGTACTTACGTGAGTACGCACAGGGGTAACACTTGATGCCCCGCCCATTATCATGGCAGTGATTCATTTACAATTTTGGGATTATGGGTCCTGGGACTCGCTGTTTCCAATATCAATGAGTCCAACTGCAAATTTATGAGTCCCAAACACTATTTTTAATGACAAGTCTGCAATACTATTGCATCCCGGGACTCGCTGACATAAAAACTTATGCGCAAAAGATGCAGGATGCGCAGGTAACAAAATCACTGCATGGCGGGGACATAATAATCATAAATGTTCTTAAAAAGTGGAAGAAGAAAAAACCAGATTTGTCAATAATTTAAAACTTCATTCAATGTAGAGAAAAAAGGTTCAAGTGGCGAAATACTATTTCTCAAGAAAATTTGAATGAAATGACTCAGGGGTGTGGAAATAATAAAATTTTCTTCTTGTCCAGGGACAAATAAAAACTGCTGAAAGCCAAAATGTACTTGTCCTTAGAATATTTTACTTGTTCAAAAGAAAAAATCTGTGCTTAGAGAACTATTTATTCTTTCAAAAACAGTATGAAACCAGATCAACACTTGTAAACAGGATGGATCCTGATCAGCTGGCTTCTCTTGTATGAATCAGGATCCACACTGTTTTCAATGCAAGATGTGAGCTCGTAATAATTAATCAAAATATGAAATACAGAATTTTATTAACTTAATACATTTGTACTTGTCCAAGGACAAGTAAATAGAAATTTTCAATTTGTCCTGACTGAAATGGGAATAGGAACAAAATTTATTTTTCTCAAAATTTGACTTTACCTGTTGGATTTCTTTTGCTCCGGTATTCAGTTTAATTTACTGTTGAGTCCTTATCCTTGCTTTATCTCCTTGTTATATCTTGATTTATATGTTTTAGGAGATGATGCATTGATAAGTTGGGGGTCTTTCATGCAAACCAAATATCTATGTGTCTTGATCCACATCTGAATTAAGGGTGAGGTTGGCGCCTTTAAACCGGTTTAAGCCCTCCAATAAAATATTTTACTGACCGTTCCAAGGCGGTACTTCTTTTGTGGATCTTTTATGTTTTTGTTCTGTCTTGTGTTTGCTATGTTTTGTGCGCGTCTGTTTATATGTGCTTTGTGGTCACCTGCTGGGAAAGGGCTGACCTCTTGGCTCTCGTTTGTGGTGTCTTCTGTGAGTTTGTCACTTTCCCATTGGTATCCTGGGTCAGGTGTGGTACTTGATTGTATCGATTCCTGATCTTTGCACCATTACTTACTTTTATGCTATGGAATCAGCTAAACATTCTTGAGGCCCATCCAGGGGTTTGGGAAATGGAGGAACAAGGTAAATTTTATGTTTGGGGTACAGGAGTGGGGATAAGTAATTTCATTCAGGGGAATAAGAAAACAGCCCCCCTAACCAACCCCTGGGAGGGTCTGTGAGGAGATGAATGGGAACAAACCCTGTCAGACAGATAAAATTAGGAGCTCAGTAGTAGACACAAGGCAGTTGGACAGTGCCCCAGGGGCCCAAACGCACAACCCCTCCATTTTGAGTCTAGCCCCATCTGGCGACTGAAAAATTGTTCAATGTGTCGTAAAGAATCAAAACAAAACATGTAATGTAACTGTAACACTGGTGACTTATCCAGGGGTCCTAGAGTTTGATCCACGGATGAACCTGAGCTGTGACGGTGTCTCCATGACCTTAAAGCTCTGCTGCCTGCTGGTGAGATGTTAAACACTCACTTTTTTAAACTGAAACTGCTCGGGAGTGGGGATAGGTATGTTGTGTTGTTTTGTTTGTTTGATTCTCTACGTCTGTATCTGTATCTGTATGGTTACGGTGTAGGGCTTGTTCAGCATAACACACCGGGGAGAGAGCGACTTAGTAGCACTGTGGGAGAGCTTGTTTGAAGCTCTCTACTGTCTCTGCGCGTACTGTTTCTGTGTCAAGATGGTTCCACTCCACTACTGTTCTAACGAAGAATGAATGTTTTAGTTGCTCAGTTTTACAATGTTCAACTATGAAACTCCTGTTATTATTTGATATGTGCCTGTCCAAAATGTTTTTTGTTTCACAACTTTCAAAATGTTTCGCTTTCACTTGTCGTTTTTGTCTGGTTGGTTTTAGAAACTCAACAATCTTTCAGTTATAAACAGGTAGAGGAAAGATTTTTATTTATAGATATACTATAAATTTATAGTACATCTATAAATGCATAGAAAAATCGTTCTATAAATTTATAGATATAACAGAAAGATCGTCCCTAAGTTGGTTTTAAATGAAAACCGCATTCCGATTGTGCGTTCACAAATGCGTTTAGGGTTAAAGAAACACTGTTGCGCCGTTTTTTCTGGCACAGGATGTGTAAAATGCGAAAGAGGCTGCATGCCAAAAAGCATGTCATCGCTAGTTTTCCTGTTTTACTGTGTCTTTTTTACTGAAATAGCTAATAAGAAGCAGAAATTTGTTGATATTCTGGAACAGAGCCTTTCTCATACTCGTTTGTGCGCCATCCTTAAATTCCGTAGACTGGTTTACAATTAATTAGATACTGCGGCTGACCTCAAATAAGTACGGTCTTCCAGAAAAGAGGTTTTTTTCTCCTGCCAACTAACTGCCAATGTAATATGGTTGCGTAAAATGAAATATGCCCCTTTTGGACATGAGTGGTCCAATTAAATATGTACATCTAATTGCTTTTAAATGAGAACTATTAAAACTTTAAATGGATCCGGAATTATGCCAGCCAATTTATCTGGAGCCCACTTCAAGATTCCTGGGATCGTGTTGCACGTGGTCATATATTAATTATACATGTTCAATGCGATAGTTGCACGGGCAAAGTAACACTATTTCAGAGCTTATTGATTATTTAACAGCAAGCTAGACGGTTAAGTCACAGTATTGTCCATGCTCGCATGTGCAACCTCGGACTGTACTTGATCTTATCCTTTAAAATTCTGAAAGGGCGTTTGACAAATTGATTATGCCGACCACTTACTTTTACATTAGAACTTCTTCAGCTCAAAAACATTTTTGACCATGAAATATGTTCAAGATAGGGTAGTTTGAGCCACAGAGAGTTAATAATTGCACCAGATCCGGATGCTTTATAAGGATAATATTTTTGACCTCGTGGTTTTACTACGGTCAGTATTTTCATTTTTGTGACGACGAATCATGTTAACCACTGGACCAGTCTAGATCCAGCCTCATCACGTGATCAAGCAAATTCAAAATGGAGGACCTAAGTGTGGAAGCTGATAAAAACTTAAAAAGTAATAAAAGGTCAACAAGCTTGGGCAAAATTAAGGGCTTGTAGCCTGCATTGATGGTGACAATTAATGTAGATTATGTTTTCTCACAAAATAGGCATTTCAAATAAAATTATTATGTACATTATGAATTCTTACCTTATCAATGTTCATTCTTCCAAATATCGCGATGCGGTTTTCGCTATGCACGATTTTCACGCAATTTTACCTGGCGATTCTATAAATCTATAGAACGATTTTTCTATGCATTTATACAGTTTATTCCCCAATAAAGAATCACTAAGGATTCTATTATTGACAATTTGTATTTGTAATTGCCAACTGATTTGAAACAATACACATATAATACATCCATCATACCTCTTACAACCCATGTAAGTTTAATATTAAAAAGCTTTGATTAAAAGAATTGTGGCAACTTATAACCCTTATACAGTTTCTCCAGTATAGAACCACATTCCCTAGTAAAGAATCACCTGAAAACAGTCCAGCCCCAAGGTGAAAATGGATTAAGCATCACATTAAAAAATATACTGATCTAAAGTTTCACCCCTAAAGAACATATTCAAGTAGTTTATGTCATTCTTATACAGTTTTAACACAAAATTTTGGTTCAAATTTTGTAAGTGCTCATTATATATTCGTAAATATTTCCAAGTTCTGACACCAGAAGTATATTTTTGTTCAAGGTTCAATACAATCTGCTTTATTTGCTTTCAGTTAGTAGCAAACTTTTATTTGATGAGTAAACTCTATGTTAGGATGCATACTTTCATTCTCTGTCACCACCAACTCAGTTTAGGTCATCAGAAAACACATTCAAAAATAAGTGATTCTTTACTGGCAACTGTACAGTGTCCAAGATAACACTGTCATATGTTAAACTTCCTGGCAGCTGGAAGTCAATTTTTTTTATATGTAAGTCTGATATCATAGGGCATGTCCATGACATGGTTTTGGAACCACCTTGTTTCCTTTCAACTGTACAATTATCGTTTTTTGAAATTTTGCTTTCAAAACCAGGCTTAAAATTGCTTTACTGACAATATACTACAACACATTTTAAAGATAAAGAGGTAAATTTAAGGAATTCAGAAGAAACTAATTATGTTCTGCATCCCTAATGATTGCCCTTTCTAAGATATACAAAAGGGTTGGCTTTGCTTCATCAAGTGGAAGAAATATATGGGAAAGTTTACACAAGTGATTCTTTATTGGAGACGGTTCTCTATTGGGGAATAAATTGTAGATGTTCTATAAATTTATAGTATATCTATAAATAAAAATCTTTCCTCTACCTGATAAAGGGAAGGGTCTTCCTGGGTTGAACCAGTATTAAGCTAGGATAAATGTGTCTTGCTCAAGGACACAACGCAGTGACGCTGGTTAGGCTCAAACCCATGGCCCTTCGGCCTTGAGTCAAACACTCTACCACTGAGCCACTGCGCTCCCGTATGTTGCGTTGTCATCCTTGAGCAAGACATTTATCCGAGCTTAGTACTGGCTCAACCCAGGAAGACCCGTCCCTGTTCAACTGAAAGATTGTTAATGGGACGTAAAGAATCAAATCAAACAGTAAACAAACAAAATAGTATGTGCGGGCTGTCTTCTTGTGACTCTCCTTACTGCAAGGGAAAACGTGAAATCTATTTCATTCGATATTTGGCAGCACAAATATTTGTTGGCGTTCAAACCTTGTGAAAACTGTTACTCACTACATGACAATATGGCAAACACCAACAGTATAGTAGTTGCAGCTATTGATAGCGAGTATTTTGCCATTATTTTTGCGAAGCGAGACCGTTGTTGTCGTGGCCGCCATCTTTAAAAGCGAGAAAGTCCGATACGAGGTTTGCCGAATGATTGTCATGTGACAGAAAAGGGCGCGAACTTTTTACTAAATACCGAAATGAGCAGAAATAATCAGGCAAAAGTACCAAATGGAACCCCCTTTTTTACATGTATATTTGAGCCCCCTATCAAAGAATCCTCGCAAAAACTTACCATGAACAAATACTCTCATAAAAAACAACAATATTTACGTTGGTTTCGTTGAACGCGCACTTGTAAAAGATGGATGTTAATGTCACGTGACAGATAATGGCGCGAATTTTTTTCTGGGGCGGACTTGATTTAGGAATTTTAGAGTACTCGGCGTACGCCAGAACAGTCATCTAAAACAAGCAAAACTGGGCACTTTGGAGTACGCCAGAGTAAATCAAGCGATTGTTGTTTGAATTGTGAAAATATAACACAATCCGATTGCTAAGAAGAAGAAAAAAGAATGACAAAATACATGTGCTTTTAATCCCTTTTAATAATTACCATATTTTTTCAATGTGAATAATCATCAGAACTTATCTGAAACGACAGAAAAATATCTCAGTACAGTGTAGGCAATGCTCCGCCATTTTATTTTGGAACAGGTCACGTGACTGTTCTGTCTACACCACCTTGGAAGACGGAGTAGCTGGAGTACGCCGGTACAGATGTCCCACAACCACTTGATTACTGTTCTGCCTGTTCGGAGTAAAAGGAGTAAAGGGAACAGCTAAATCAAGTCTGCCCCTGAATACCGGAAAGAGAATAGGTGTGTCAAAATCCACGAATTACGTTTCTTATCCTCAAAACTGTCATTAAAAGCTGCTCATAATGTGATTCATTACGTTTTCCATGCTATAAAAATAAAGAGAAGGCAAATCATCATCTTTTGTGCACATACAATGATGCAGAATACATCGACAACCTCCTCTTACAATGCTGGCTAATTACGCCTACCTTGGGTAAGTTAAGTTCGCTCCCGCTTGCTTCGCACAATAGGTTAACCTAAAGTTGGAAACATTCGAGAACAAGTCTACACATTTTTGGTTCCCTGCTCATTGTTCGGTTAACATTAAAACATGCCTTAAGCAGAGTATAAGGGTTCAATCAAAACCTAGACTGGTTCTCTCCCTTTAATAGCTTGTCAGCATATTAAGACAGGTAAGCATTAAGACCTCCACTTATAATTTCAGAGGTGAGAGAAAGGCTGAGATTCCCAGAGTAAACACCACAAGGTATGGTCTGAGGTCATTCAGGTCCGAGGCTCCCCGGATCTGGAACAGTCTTCCAAATAACTTGCGGGTGGCAGAGTCATACCCGCAGTTCCAAGGGCTGCTCCGGAGATGGGATGGTCTTGGATGTGGATGCCCTCTGTGTTGTGCCTAGTTTTATTTATTTTTATTTTTTGCTTTCTGCTTTAGATTTGCTTTGCTTTGCTTCGCTTTGCTGTTATTTGCTTTTTGCTTTTTACGATAAATGTTATCTGAGCCAGTGCATGGGATTTCCGACGGTGGGGTATGTGCGACCAGCAAAGCCTTAGATCAGCCTGCGCATGCGCGCAGTCTGATCGGGGCCTTTGCTTGTCGCTTGAGTGTTATGTGACTGTTGGGCTGCTGCCTGGATGTCGTTTGGGTTTTGTGCCTGGGGGGGGGGGGGGCTGGTCTGGTTCTGCGTGTGTCGGAATGCCACATTGTTGGAGGTCACATGCCACGGCTCTAGTTTCTATTAACCCATTCTTTTGTACTTTTGTGCCCTAGAAATTTTCGCTGGCAAGACTACCTCATTGAGTAAAGTCTTGCTTTTATTTTTCGCCTTTCGTTTTAGGGCCCCTACATGTCAACAGGATGTGATTACTTTGCAACTTAGACTCTGCTGCACTGTTTTCTTCCCTTGATTCTTTAAGGGAAGAATTTTTATTTTTACCCTTTGAGTGCTACTTGCTTTTAGAGCTACTTGCTTGTACTCTAGTATACTAGTCTCTTAGTCCCCTATTTAACCTTTTTATAGAGATATAACTTTTTAAATAATTTTGTTTTTTTTTAACCCAAAGTTTATTTTTCAGTCTTACAATGTATATATATGTTTATAATATTACTTTGCATGCTCTGTGATATATTCTATGTTTGTTTTCTTTAAATTTGTTTGTCGAAGTAAAAGCCCTACAGGGCTTATGTTACTTGTTATATGTATATTCGACGTAAAATAAATCTTCTATGTCTATGTCTATGTCTAACTACTAAACGCCATTGCGTCTATTTATAGCATATACACTGACGTAGTAATGGAAAAATACGTAGTATAGGAAAATACCTGTGACGTCTTGAGTCCATCTGCGGTATTGAATAAAAAGTGCATTTGCGATTTTTAAACAACTGCTCCCAGCTAGCATCCCATCACGAGCCACTATCGGCCCGCCGACGAACCGTCACCTGCGGATGGTGGTTCGTTGGCGGGCCGATAGTGGCCCAATTGTACGTGCAGATTGGATTTTTTTTATAAAGTTATCAGGAATATGGCAACTGAAAAATATACAAGTTCAAAAGGTTCCTATAGAAATAAGCATCCCCAACTCAACACTGGATGCGTGGATCCAGAGGGGGTTAGGTGGTCCGGACCCTACCCCCCCATCCCCCTAAAAATCTCATGTTCTATGGGTTTCTATAGAAATAAGCATCCCCCGCCACCCGAAAATAAACAAAAAGACATTTACCCCGCATCTAGTCAGACGCAACGCGGCCCGGTACAACTATTTTCTGGAATTTCAAATGTTCACAGGGGAAACACTTATGAGACTTTCAGCTTGCACCTACAAAACTCAATCCGTGACGGGGAAGTGGGCAATTACTTATTTCTAACTGATGTGCGGATCCAGAGGGAGATAGGTGGTCTGGACACCCCCCCCCCCCCCCCAATTAAAAATAAATAATAATCACAAGTTCTTTAAGTTTCGTTGGAAATAAGCATTTGCCCCCCCCCCCCCCCCCCATCCCCGAAAAAAAAAACAAAAAAAACAGTAGTCAGACATGTTACCGACTGCGCCGGCCGGTAAACCTTCTGAGACTTTCAGAAAACTCAATCCGTGACAGGGAAGTGGGCAATTACTTATTTCTTACCCATGCGCGAATCCAGAGAGGAATAGGTGGTCCGGACCCCCCCCCCCACCCCGAAAAATCACAAGTTATATAGGTTTCTATAGAAATAAGGATTTGCATCCCCCCCAACCCCCCCCCCCCCCCAAAAAAAAAAAATAATAATAATAAAAAGTTGCCCCCCCCCCCCCCCCCCCCCCCCCCCCCCCCCCCCCCCCCCCGATAAATGTTTCGACCATTTTGAACCGTAAAAAAATATAGTTGCAAAAAAAACCCAACAAAAAACACCCTTATCAGAGTTTTTTTTCTGTTATTTGAGTCTGGACGCCCCCGGCCCCTGTTTCTATCTGCGAGGAGAGGGTGGAGGGGGGGGGGGGGGTACTATAATATTTTCATTCATACGTGGGCTCGCACCATTTTGGGGTTCAAAATTTTGAATTTCAATACCTTTGAGGGTTTTCAGAAAAATGAATATCTTTTGGGGTATGAAGATTTTGTGGATATCTTTTGGGGTCATCACAAAACACCAAAAAGTTAACCCCAAAAATGGTCCGGGCCTACGTATGTATGAAAATATCAGAGTACCCCCCCCCCTTTCTCACCCAGGTGCGAGTATGCTTGGAATTCGTGAACAATATCAGCGGACGTCATATTTTGTGTTTGGGGTCACTACACAGATAGCAAAGATACGTTGGGCCCACGTTGGTAGTTGGTGGAAATGTGGGCGTCGCCGCATACCAACCTTGAACCAACATCGAACCAACGCAACAATGTCGACCATTCTCTCATTATTAAACACCACTTTATTATTACAAAATCCTCTGTGCCTGTATTCTGAATAATGTGTTTGGTGTTAAAAGAAGTTTATGTTTCCGGAGCACATGACATTGGACCAGCATTGCGAAGGAGATTTGTTTGATTTGATTCTTACGTCCCATCAACAATATTTCAGTTATGTAGGGACGGGTCTTCCTGGGTTGAACCGGTACTAAGCTATGATTAATGTGTCTTGCTCAAGGACACAACGCAGTGACGCCTGTGAGGCTCGAACCCGCGGCCCCTCTGTCTCATGTTCATTAAATAAGCCAGGTTACGAGGAAAACTATCCATGCGCGGATCCAGAGAGGACCGGGGCTCCGGGCCCAGCAAAATCACAAAGCTATAGGATTTATTTAGCAATACTCGTCTGGATCCACTTGAAAATCTCAAAGGCAAGCCAGAATTCAATGTTGGGCCATTAATTCGGCCGCTAGCGAAACGCCATTGAAATTGGCCGATGATGATACACCTTGAAAGGTATTTGGATTCTCACTATAAAAAAGTTGTTGAAGATAAATTGGACTCCCTCTAACAACACTTTCTGGGTCCGTGCATGCCTGTGTCGGGGATTTCCGATCGGATGGGGGTTACTCTGATATTTCGTAGCCTATGTGGACTCGGACCTTTTTTAAGGAGGGGGTCTAACTTTTAATTTCAATAATTTTAGGGGTTCAGATTGAATAAATATTTTATGGGATCTATGATAAAATTGTGGATATTTTAGGGGAGGGGGCGGGATGGTCATCATTCACAGTTAGGGAGCGTGGAGAAAAAGGAACGCATGTGCGCGACCCCCGTAATATGACTTTAAAGCATGTATAATATCATGCGCGGATCCAGGAATTTTTGACAGGGGGGGGGGGGGAAGTCCAGACTGAGACGTTTTTTAGTCCTCAGCTTATTTTACAGAGGGGGGGGGGGGCAATGGTTTTATTGCAGAGAAAACTATACTTTCCCAAGGATCCAGAGGGGGTCCAACATTTTTAGGGGAGGTACATCCAAGGGGGGATCCTAATTGCTATCACAATAACTTGTGATTTTTTAGGAAGGGGGGGGGCTCCGGTTTACGCGGTGTGCATTCTTCTAAGATCATTCTAAAGCTATTTAAAAAAGAAAAACGGGGGTCACTTAAAACCTGGAAACACATCCTACCAGTAACAAAATCCACTTTAAGGCCAATTTCCTCGGGTGTGGTACTTTCAGGGGTGGCACTCTCTTTAAACAATTGTGTTTTGCGTTGTGTTTTGCGTGTTTTTGTTGGTGTTTTTGAGAAGTTAGTTCTCTTTTGTGGTCCAGAGAGAGGAGAGGAGCGCATCATTGTTTTAGTATTAGCACGCATCACTATCCTTGCATTTCGTTGGCACTCCTCATAAAAAAGTCTACATCTTTGATCGAGGTTCTGTAATTTCGAGTAACAGTTTCTACACATAAGGCTTAAATGAAATATATGTGTGGTTCCTGTTTCATGCCAAGAAAATTTAGGGTAGGTAGGTAGGGAAATTATTAAATTTTGTTATAACATTTAACAAAGAAAATAGTGACAGAAATTGAAAAAGTGCCCATTTTTTCTCCAAAGACCATTTTATTGTTTAGGGTATATAGGGTTAAAAAAATTTAGGGTAGGTAGGCAACAGGAACGCACATATATTTCATTTAAGCCTAACGCCACTCTCTACATTAATGCCCCTATATTTGGCGAGCAATGCTTTGACGTTGATGTCTGATCTTTTTGTGGATTCGATCCTTCGGACCTCTTGTGCGCTCTTTCCACAGACCATGCAGACACGTTCTGCAGGGTGCAGATTTTTGTTTTACGGGAGTTCTATACATTTCTATCCCATGCTGTAGCCACGATGATCCACGGATGTATTAGTTTGTCTTCCTGGTGTCTCTTGGTGGTTGTGTGTCTCTTCCTTGCAGTGCCATGGGGTTGTCTGCTGTTTGTGATTGTGGTATTTCCTGATCATGCTCACATACTATTTTTAGGTAGTGAATACCCTTTAAACCTTCTTTACATGAACCACAAGACTGGTGACCTTGAAACATGCTTTGCATCATTGGATAGTAAGCGAGTATGAGCTGGCCCACCCAGCCCACTTTCTGTGCCTTTTATATAGTAAAAAATTTAATTGAATTTGGGTCACACTGGATTCATATAATACCTGGCCCTTTTATGAACTTTTTCAACACCTTTGCTTGTTAACAGACGCTCTCTCTGGAGCATGCGCAGGTTCTCTACTTGAAAAAAATACCATATGCGGAAGAAAAAAATTAGGTATGTGGGATTCGATCTCTAGACCCTTACCTCGTTACGCTAAAGTGCTACCACTTGCGCTATTTGGACAGACACCGTCAAACGTTCACATTAAAATAAATCACATTGAAAAAATTATTAAAATCGAAATTACTAATAACAGCAATATTTGAAAGGCTTTGTATCGAAAAGAAAGTACGGCAAATCTTCTCAGTTTTCAGTACATGTTCATTTCTCTTTTTGGTGTGCGAAATTGACCCAGGATGTAAACAGATGCTCTTTCTGGAGCATGCGCAGTCGGATGAGTGGGATTCTCTACTTGTAAAAAATTACTAGTTACCAAACGTCATATGCGTAGCGGAAGTGGAGCTTTATCAACGTGGGGAACCAATCTAATCAAAACCTGATTTTGATGTATGTTTCGACTGATGTTTATAGAAGCGGCCGGCCACGGCCGACCGCAACAAATAGCCCGCTTCAATTTGGTTGGTTTCGTCTTAAAACAGAAGTATCGTCTGTTTTGTTCGAATCAAAGTTGGAGAATGTATGAAAACGCTTGTGATAGAATAGAAAAAAAAGTGAGTTGACTTTGAACTAATTTTCGATTTCTTTATTTTCTTGCTTTAAAAAATAGCGCCTTGCAATCAATTCGCCAGTGACGTAACAGCTGGTACCATGCGCCTTAATGCTGTTTTGTTTAACTTGTCCAATGCCGACGGGAAACAGCTCTGATTCACCGGATACGGAAGTAATTTCATGGACAACAAAACCGGACCATGAGATTTTAAAGATACACTGTGCATAAACCCTAGCCCATTTTGGACCATATCTCTACCGTAAGAGCTCACGTTGTTCGCAACGCGCTTCGCGCGTTGCGAGCTGTGCTCGCTATAATATCTTTTCCTTTCGACTTTTAGTATGTTGTAGATGACATAAGAAACTTTCGCTCAGGCACAAAAAAGTTTCTGTAGCAATTAGTGGTACCCCAAAAGCTATTATGACTGGCCTAATTTGGCTGTGCTCTACATCGTCTAATACACAAGTAATTCGTAACTACAGCCCACAAAGCGGGGGAACGGCGGGGACTTTGATTTTCTGGTTGCTGGTCCCTGGCATGACCCTGTACTAACAGCTCATTTGCCCAGCTGGGCGTCGTTACAAATGGCTGGTGGGCATAATTCATTTCACCTTCATGCACTAGTCATATGTGACCACTGCCCCCCCCCCCCCCCCCACCAGCCCAAAGGGGAATGTCGAGGACATTGATTTTGTGTCTGCAGTTCCCCATAGTAACCACCACACTATGGGGACAGCTAGCTGGCAAAACCATGACAGTTCTTTCCAGCAATCTGTTACTATACTGCACTGCCTTGGTTGCCTATGTTTATCAAACACCTTCATTTCCTCCGCATTATTGAGACAATGTAACAGTAAAATCACATCAAATTTGCCAGGCTATCCTCGCCCTGCTCAGGAGCTTTGGTGAAGTAGTGGTTACAAATGACTGGTGCATGATTTATAGGCTATGAAGCACTTCACTTGAAAATTTAGTTTTCAGCCACCCCAAAAATAATATTGACCCCAAACACAAAATATGACATCTGCTGATATATTTTTCAACCTATTTCCAAGTACACTTAGTATAGTTTCTCTTTCTGACATCAACTGTTAAAGGGCTGAACGAGCATTACTTTTATTGGGTGAGTCTATTTTCACTTGAATCACGGCCTACCGGGTGAGCCCTGTGATCTTTTTCTCTTGTCAATTATAGTTGCCCGGAATTTCGATGCATATTTTGCATTGTCTGGTGGCAACAAATCGGTATTTGCAATAAACAGATAGAAAGCTCAATTAATTTAACAAAACAAGTTGGAAAATTGTTTAAAATCCCATGATCAGAGGAATAAAAATTTCAAGGAGCAGGGCACACAGAACAACAAGATTTTGAATTGAGGAACAACGGAACACAGTGATTCATTTCATAGGAACAAGCGGTTGGGTACCCACTGGGAAGGCCTCAATATTTTCTTGTATGCCAAAATTCAATGAGCCCAAACTATGGCCATAATTTGCATTTTGTGGGATAAGAAACCCTTCTCCTAACACGTTACTTCGCCTTACAAAACTATATAATTATCCATCGATGGTCAACTAAAGGCAGTGATCCGTACAAAGGTGCGTTTAGGGTAAATTAAAAAATGCAGATGTTCAAATGAGGACAAATTCCATCATATCACAGCCCATATGGCAATACCTTTTGTAACGAAAAAAATATCACCAATTAGGCGGTGTATAGATGTATTAAATTCTGGTGTTAATTCTGCGATTAGTCTGCACATATAAAAATAAACGCAAAAAAGCGATGTTCACTGAATCCCTCTACGACTTGCTTTAGTGCCTCATATAAAGTTATCCCAAAATGTATCCATAACCTGCTAGAAACTTTAGAATTTCATAGTAGAAGGCTTTGTTATACCTCGGACCCAATACACTGGGTCCGAGGTTATACATTGCAATAAAGACTTGCCTTGGTCCCCCTCAGAAAACTAGGAAGAAAAAGACTAATGCTTAACCACACCGAGGTTTTCCGCCCATGACAAATCACGGAAATTTCACGGATTCAAAACGTATTTCATATGAAATGGGCGGAGAGCTTTGTTATTTTTGAAATATATGTGCGTATTTTAAGCTTAAAACATCATTATTTTCAATTTTACCAGAGGAAAGTTCCGTGTTTTTCGTCAATCCGTGAAATATCCGTAAAATTAACCATTATTTTTCCGTGACAAGTTCCGTGAGTCAGTGAAAGATATCCGTGATATGCCTAAAAAATTCCATGACATGTCCATTATTCCGTGATATATCCGAAATGAAGAAAAAATAGTTGCCAGATGAATAATAATAATTGCATTTAACTAATAAAATGTATACATGTATAGCATAAATTTACTTTTCATTTTGATCACATTCCAGACATTTTTTACAGTTCTTAAATGCTTCAACTGTCGAGCATTCAATTTGATTTCTTGGCAGTCTGGATGGAACCAACGTTGACATGTTTTACATTTGAACATAAGATCGATCTCTGGCATCCTGCAAGAGCAGTATAGTGGGGCCGTATGGGCCTTTATAAAAAATATTTTTTATTGTTTCTGGCTTGCTTGGAAATTTTATGGAGGCATTTCAGAAGGTGTGACCTCATTATCGAGTTATCATAATGCAAATAAGCAGGCTTCTTGCAAAATGCCAGAGAGATAGCAAATGCTATGGCATAAACACAAACCATTTGTGTTTGGTTGAATGCCATTGTTCATAAGTTTATTGCTGATTGAGTTCTGGTGAACGAAGCATATTACACACACTCATCTCTATATAGATGGAAACTCTCAGCATACAATCTGACAGCCCCAGAAACACAGTTCTCATATGTTGCGACAGTGACCCCAACACCTACAAAATTTATATTCCATCCTACTCCGGCGGACTAGAGGTGTGCCAGGGCTGCAGAAATTCTACACAACCCAAGACAAGATGCATTAATGGACATAGCGTTAGCAAATACCGCTGTGTTCCGTTTTATAAGAAGTATTACTTAATTACGGCTATAAAACAGGTAAAAAAATGTGATTCGCCCAATCTTGGTCGGAGCACCAGCAGCACGGATTATACTGACTGAACTTACTGTCAGATCTTCTTTTAGAATAAATAACGCACTTGTCTCGTGCAATACCTCGTGCGAGTGGTCTATTGCACGAGTTTTAACAGACGTCTAGACGACCCCACGGTAAATACTCCTCAACCAGGCGTTCTCTTTCAGCTCCAGATAAAATGGATATGAATTACCATCGTTAGGTGTATCATTAAGATAGTCTTTCCGGTCAAAATATTTATAAAGTGTAAATGAAAAAGATAACGAATGTGATAGACAACAACGATGTGCAATTACTACTTTTAGGCCCCTATTTTTAGTCAGCCTCTTTTCTCATTTTGATGCTTTTAGATATTTTATTCTTAGAATATATCCAATTCAGCAAGACGATCCCTTGGATTCATAAAGCACAACATTAAGACAACATCCCCAGCTATCCGTCAAATGGCATACAAGACACTGATGCTACCATTAGAAAATGCAGTCTTCACACTCAAAGAATTATTCATAAGATTGAATGATCCAACGAACTTAACAGCTAGTGTAACAGAAATGTTGAACCACCAAGGCTGGCGTTCCTTTGCTAGTTTTTCAAAATCATTCACGGATTATAGTAGCTTTAGACCTGCCACCGCATGTTCAGCATCCAACCAGAATTTCCCATAATTCACACCCATTGGTTTTCCGTCAGATCCATACAAGACTAGATTATTATAAATACTCGTTCTACCCCCTCGCAATCGTAAAATGAAATATGCTGCCGTCCAAAATCGCGACTTTCGAGCCCTTTAAAGGGACAGTATGCACGTGATCAGCCATCCGATGTGATAAATACCAATGCGCTTTTTATCTAGCTTGTCTTCTGACATTGGAAGGTCACAGCAACAAGGTACTTTAGTCAATTTTTGGGGAAAATTGAGTTAGCCTCTTTTTCATGTAGAAAAAAAATTTCCACATCGTATAAACTCCCTTTGACCGTCAAATTACTATAAAACGTTGAAATAAATAGGATCATTTTCACAAAGGTCCTAAGTCCAAAGTTGGATGTTTATGTATAAAAGGACCTAACTCCATAATTTTTTTTCTTCAGATTTATTTCAAAGTTTTATTGTCTTATAATCATTATTATCACACATTGAGCCTCAAATAGCAGCATTTCGCTTGCTAGACATTATTATCCGTCAAATGGAATCGCTAAACTAATTTCATACAACATAAAACATAGACTACGGACATAGGAACTTTGTGTCATTGAAATTTGTTCATATTTATGGAATTTACGTAAATCAACAGTTTTATCCAGGTTTTCGCTGTTGAATCGTAAGAAATAAGCTTTCCACACACTATCATGCATTATTTTAGTATTGATGGACTGTCATAAACTTTCTGTATGCAATTTTAAAGTTTTATGAAATTTGGACTTAGGAACGAAATCGCTAAAATCAAGTTTTTCTCACTTTAAGCAGTAAAATCATTGCAAAATCTCCTGAATTCACTATTTTCTAGCATATCTTGTTCATTTTTGCAAGAAAAATCTACATATTTTGAGAATTGACAAAAATGATGATTTTCGCGTTTTTCTCGAAATAATCAAAAATGGACTAAAGTACCTTGTTGCTGTGACCCCTTCATAATTTAATTTGCAGCATCCACTTTTAAAAAGTATTGCATTGTTTGATCACGAGAGGTAACAGATATATACCATGACGAAAATATTCAATAGAAAAAGAGCTAAAATGAGCACGCACGCACACACACTTATATTAAAAGTAAAAAAAGGCCTGACCAGACTCGAGCTCGCATTAAAGAAAAGAAATATACTCAGAAGAAAAAGTTTAGTTAGTACAGACACTGTGTGCAATAATTTTGCTAGACAGTCTTAAAATTGACAAAAACCTTACTCAACATAAAATTCATTTAATTTCCTATAAATGTGAACATTTTCAACAAAACATTCTGTAAATTAACCCATTTTCTTCAACAAAATCACACATCAAAATTCAAATTTTAAAACTCAAAAATCAGTGATGTACCCCTCAGACGATTTCTGACAGTATAGAGGGAAATTCTCGTACCTGTGGCATGTCTAAGACGTTTAAGAAGTTTCCGAGCGGCCATGAAGCGATTACGTCATGTTGACGTCACTATGACCCTAACTTCAAGTGGCGTCGTTATCCGTGGTCTCCCTGGCGGAGGTTTGTTATTTTTACTGCCAGAGTGTCGAAAACATGTTTGCAGACGATAAACTAATCTTTCATTACATTCAAAACTACGTGACACGTCAGCAGCACGTGCACCTGCTTCAAAACGTCCAAACGCTGTATTTCTGTAATTTGTCGATAGCCTGGACGGCGACTTAAGCTTGCTAACACTGAATTTTCTCTGGATAATTGCAATAGAATTAACTCTCTTTCAATATCAAACAGCATATGCGAAAATAACCCTGCCGGTTTACCACAGCACGTGCACGTCGTGCATTTTGAAATTTGGTTGATACAGTCTAATAGAGGCATTATTTATCACACAATAAACAGGTATAGGTCAATTTTGACCTCAGACGGATCAAAGGTCAGACGAGTCTACTTAGGAGCACGAGAAAGGTAAATAAGAGAGTAACGGTTATTTCTCGCCTAATACTTACTGCTCGTGCTATCGACGTAGTAGTATAGGCCCCACTTTAGCTTTTTTGACGTCACTTCCGATCCAAGATGGCGGCCCCCACGACACCAAGATGGCGGCCCCCACGACTTCCGGTCCAAGATGGCGGCCCCCACGACACTAAGATGGCGGCCCCACGAAGTCAGATATGAGATGGCGGCCCCTGAGACGCGTTCGGTTACACCTCGGAGGGTGAGTCAACGCCCTAGACCACGAGAAGGTAGCATCACGTCCTAGAGCGCGGTGTCGTTCTTCTTCTCTATATACAAGGGTGAGGGGCCTCTCATGTATCGAACGAACACGGATCTGGAGGAGTCTATATTGAGGATTTCCGGGTGGTTTTTTTACGCAGTTCAGAACGAGATCCAGTCTTTAATGGTGTAGCGCGTCGCAGCGCTCGGTTTATCCCGTTCCCCGGGTGGACCCTTTTTTTCAGCACGGTCCTTTCACGTCTTTTGGGCGGGTTCGGCGTTTTCTTCTCCATTGTTTTGCCATCCAATAGCCTCTGGTACTTCTCGTAAGGGACTAGGACTAGCTTTTCCATTATTCTAGCTCCGATTTCAAATGGGCCAACGTTATCTTTAGAAGCGTACGAATAAACTTTTGTTTACCGCCAAGGGCCTCCACCTTTCTTTGGTAACCCAGCGTCCTATCACCCAAGATGTACAGTTGGCGTCTGGAGTGTCTCAGGAGTACTTTTTCGGGTTAGGGGCCTCTCATTTATCGAACGAACACGGATCTGGAGGAATCTATATTGAGGATTTCCGGGAAGGTAGCGTATAGGATCAAGGTGGCGCTTTCCGGTAAGGGCTTGGCAAACTTCATTTCTAGTCGGCAGTGACCTTGTCTCTTGACATTGAATGAGTAGTAAGGATCGATCTCCAACGCGTATAAGCAATAGCCTTTAACATAGTCATTTCGTTTAACGTTTATATCTTTCCGAAAGCACGTCAGCGTTCTGTAACAGTCCACATACTGATCGGCTTCGTAATTGGGTCGTAAAGGCTGAGAGGGATATGATTGTCCATCAACGTAGAAGCCCACCGAACTGCAATCGTAATCTCGAAAGTAGTAAGGACTTTTCTTGTAGTCTCCCATGTAGGAGGCACTAGCCACTAGTCCTACGATCAATTGACAGGGAACCAAACTTTGAAAGATATCATCGGCGCTGAAACTGTATTGTCCAGATGGGATCGACGTTGTCTTGATTTCCGAACGTAAATATGGATAGATGGCTGGCTGTATTTTTAACATTTTCTCGTTCGACACTATAAGTCCTTCGTCTAATCGTTGTACACACAGTTTGAAAGAAGCGTCTACAATTTGGACCTTTTCAGAGGGTGACAAACTGTCTGACATGAGTCTGAAACACGTCAAGACTAGGCCACAGCTTGATACCGATGCCAACGCCATTTAATAGCAACCTGGGTTGTTGAAATACGTCGATGAGCAAAGGCCCTTCTAAGTCTACGATTTTTCCACCTAATGTAGCCGTACATCTCGCAAACAGGCCACTGTTTGATCCAGTTTTAGCGTCACTAGTGTCTTGTCCGTTATCTTTGTAAAATAGTT
Source organism: Loripinus fragilis (assembly GCA_964019695.1). NCBI lineage: Eukaryota > Metazoa > Mollusca > Bivalvia > Lucinida > Lucinidae > Loripinus > Loripinus fragilis. Next base: position 923,371 of record CAXHUL010000390.1, read on the forward strand.
GACTGGTAAGTATCCCCGTTTGATCAATCTCATTGGTTTTAAGGATGGTATCGATATAAGCTTTGTAAGGGTAATTGTTACCAGAGTGAGACAGGGGAGTCTGCTGAAAGGTCACGTCCACTTGACGGAATATGCTGTGTAAGGGCGCATTCACCAATCCGACGACCTCGTCCTTGTTCAAGGGGGTTCCATCACCATCCGTCAGTCGAAGCTTTACGTTTAAAACGCTATTCTTTAGATCAACATAGGCCAACGACTGCGCCGTAATGGTAAAGTTGATGGCGGACGTGTCATTGATTTGATTGGTCGGTTTATATTCGATCCATTCTTTCGATTTTAGGGAGGAGTCTCTGGGTGCTTCTACAAATAAAGCTAACTGTTCTCTATACCAGTCGCTCATCTTAGAGTTTGGTCTTCCGGTCTTCGTCTATATTTCCTTTTAAGTGATGGAGGGGGTATGGCCTCCTTCTTACGCTTTCCGTCCTTCTTACGATCTCTTTTTATTTCCGACTTAGCCATCTCTGTGGCCTGTGCTACCGGTGACACCAAATTGAACACCGGCCTTTGCGTTTCCATTTTGCTTTCTAAAGATTTCATTTCTTTCAACTCTCTGTATTTCCGTCCACTACCCACAATATAATGACCATGACTGTCGCGTTCCGCCTAGCCATCTCTAACATCCAGCAAGTGCTGATACCATTTGTCGGGATCCGAGACGTATGGAATCCATTTCTGCTGTTGGTAATCGTAAACGAGTCTAGTGCCCATCTCTTTTCATCGATTTCCTCCTTCGTGCTCGAGTTATTCTTACGCTCTATTCATACGAACGGGCGAGAGTCTAGTTCACTATCCTCAAGCACCTCAATTAATCGCACAGCAGCCTCTCTGGCTTTGCGCCGTAGTTGTCTACATCTCATCCGAAACAACAGTTCATCAAACAAAGCTATACACATAAAAGTAATGGCGAGCATATTTACGCCTACTCAATACTTAATCCCTTTTCTTAGTTACCAGTTTTGATAGTCATTAGGGTTACACTCCAAACACCGTAATGCCCCTAACTGATTCATGTGATCACTTTGCACGTAACAGGGTACGACCCTGTCTAGTTCGGGTAAGGCCCTTCCAATTTCTGTTAAGAGTTCTTTGACGGCAATGTATTCTAGGGGTCTCAGGTATAATCCCTTTTTCGTAGGTATCACCTCTTCTTGTGGCTTCCAATACTGCCTTATATCCATACATGCGCTGCCCTCGGTGATGGTACAATAAACGTTCCCTCCAAGATGACTCTTATAGTTTTGTTTCTCTGTCCTCGCTTGATCCTCGTATTCTAAGTAATCCAACCAATTCTTCCATCGCATCAAGGTTAAGCTGATACCTTTTTTGGTTGGTTTGTCATCTTTCCATTCTCTCAGGTCAACACGCAGTTCACCTTTCCATTCTGTGACCTCGATAAAGCGATCGTTTCCGAGACTGAATCTGCATCTAGACATGTTTACTGTTTGACTGTCAGAATAGATATGACTAGATTGCTGCAAAGCGCCTTATATAGTGAGAGGTCTCTTCTGATTGGTCAATTATCCAGTCATCCGATTGGTCAACCTCCTCACTCCTGCTCCCTCCTCCTCATTCTCCTTCACGACATAGTAGAGTCCTCTTGGTCTTTAGAGGCTTTCTCGGTTTCTATATTATGATTCGGCCATACGTCCATAAATAAATCTTTTCTGAGTTTGATGGCTTGTCTGATAGAGTCCGCCTGATTCATATCGTGTTGGTTCTTGAACGTTTTAGCCGATTCCAGTATTCGCTGTTGAACAGGATCCTCTTGTAGCTCGTAATAATCTATTAGAAATTGGGCGTAATCTCGTCTGAGTTTTTTGCGGAGAGAAGGCAAATCATCATTGGCTGCGAGATGAATAGCTTTATCCGAACTAAAACCTCGCTCTTCATAAGCATTCACTTTAGCTTTAAACTGCTCTACGTTCTCCTGCCTGATCGGATTTTGAAATCTCCTGTTCCAGATGTCGGGTTTAGAGCGCTCATCTCTTAGTTTTCTTCCTTTACCTGGAGGGCTTAAATCGCTTACCCTCCTATTCCATATATTCGGTTTATAACTTTCATCTCTTTCTATATCCGGAGGGCTGATAGAGCGTATATAATCTAGGGACTCCACACTGTCAGCATCTTCATCATCAGAAATATCTCCGTCATCGGGAGACTGTTGATTGACAAATATGTCAGTTTGTAGTCTGTCCTGTTCGGATGTACTCGATTTAAGATCTAGGACGAGGTAACCATAAGGTCTTGCCGTGGCATCTTCAAATTTCCTCATAAATGTGGCGCAAGTGGACGGATAAATTCTTCTTGCCAAGGTCGCAACTTGTTGTCTGTCGATCGGATTATTAAACAAGACCAAATATTGCGTATTTAAAGCGATATCCCTGCAAGCTCTACCTTGAGGAAATACGTTTTGAGTCAAATACACGATAGATATATTTCTGTGGTGACGGCCTTTCGTAAAAAGGTCGGCAATTCTCTGGTCACACTTTGCTTCGGTCATCAGATCATCAAAAATGATTAGGTTCCTTTTTGAGGGATCGATAAACTGAGCATTATCGAGATAGTCTGGGATACCCCGTATAAATTCTATACACGGAATTCTCTTTTGAAGGTCTTCGTACAGGGGCTGCCATTGTCCAAAACACCATAAGATTCGTTCCGGTGGCGGTTGTACTAACGAGGAAAGTAACAGTTTTCTAGTCCATTCCGTTTTCCCCGGTCCACTGGGTCCAGTTACCATCATAGAGAATGGGTGTCTAAATGTCATTTTCTTCAATGGTTGTGATTGGTCGGTATATTTCCCACTGCCATGGACATTGCATTCATGTCTTTGCAATGCATCACGCCTACTATAGGACTGGTTGCAGATCAAACACCTGATCATTTTGTCTCAGTTAGTATTGCTTGTCTACCTTCATACGGGTGCCATCCTTCTTACGATCATTGGATCATTGTTACCACCACCACCACCGACAACACCACCAGCACCGACACCAACCACCACCACCACCACCACCACCACAGACACCACCACCCACCACCACCACCCACCACCACCACCACCACCGACACCACCACCACCCACCACCACCACCACCGACACCACCCACCACCACCAACACCACCCACCACCACCACCACCACCACCACATGGTGGACCATTGTTTCCTGACTGTACATTCACTACATCCTCACTGTATCCCACTGTACCCCAACTGAACCCTCACTGTGCCCCAATATACCCTCACTGTATCCTCACTGTACCCCACTGTACTCTCACTGTATCCTCCCTGTACCCTCACTGTATCCCACTGTACCCCAACTGAACCCTCACTGTGCCCCAATGTACCCTCACTGTACCCCACTGTACTCTCACTGTATCCCTAATGTATCCTCCCTGTATCCTCAATGTATCCTCCTTCTCTCCTCCTCCTCACCCTCTCCTCCTCCCTCCTAATCCCAAATTACCCCAACTGAACCCTCACTGAGCCCCAATGTACCCTCACTGTACCCCACTGTACTCTCACTGTATCCTCCCTGTACCCTCAATGTATCCCACTGTACCCCAACCGAACCCTCACTGTATCCTCACGGTGCCCCAATGTACCCTCACTGTATCCTCACTGTACCCCACTGTACTCTCACTGTATCACCACTGTATCCTCCCTGTACCCTCAATGTATCCTCCTTCCCTCCTCCTCCTCGACCTCTCCTCATCCCTCCTAATCCCACTGTACCCCGACTGAACCCTCACTGTGCCCCAATGTACCCTCACTGTATCATCACTGTACCCCAATGTACTCTCACTGTATCCCCTCTGTATCCTCCCTGTACCCTCACTGTATCCTCCTCCCCCCCCCCTACTCCTCACCCTCTCCTCCTCCCTCCTAGCTCCATTATGAATTTGAACTAGCATGATCACTGTTTTTACGGCCATTATACTCGTTGTAGAACGTTCTATCATCGTAGGTTCACCGGTAATTGTTGGTTGACCATGATTATATAATGATTAAGCATAACAGTTTCGCTTTAAACAACCAGTCGTCAGCATTTGAGCTATGTATAGTCTTAAGATGATGTACTATATTTAGCACATACTTTCTATCGCATATTGGACACTGGATCTTGTATCTATGAGGCATAGTTTTGATCTGTTTTTAAACACCATTTAAAACGAAACTTTATGTATACCAGCTTGCTAGGCAAGCCTTTCCTTTTAAATCGAAACTTTTATAATACAAACGCGAGCCTTACTTTAAAAACGACACTTTTATGTATAACCTGGCAAGCCTTTCCTTTTAAATCTAAACGCTTGTAATACAAGTGCGAGCCTTCCCTTTAAAACGACACTTTTATGTTTCAGCTGCCTGGGCAAGGCTTTTCACGCAGTCTTATAACGCGAAGATGACCCACGCTATGAAAAAAACGTGTGGTGTTCCAAATCACCAAGCGTTTGAGCTACATCGTATCATTTAAACTGTTCAATTTGCTGTTTGATTGTCAGATTAGCTATGACTCGATTGCATGCGATTCGCACTATATAGCGAGAAGTCTTTTCTGATGGGTCAATTAAAAGTAATATCGTTATAAATGTATATCATAAGCCATACATCTCGCAATTCGACTCTAGACTATGAACAGTCAATACGTAAGTTGAATTTAGGGGTTAACTGTCTCATGTACCTACCTGTACACGAACAGCGCAGACTCGCCCCTGCGCGAGTTAGGCTAGCTCTGTAATGCGATCATGAGTTGACTATTTAATGTCTACATACGATGATGTCATCCAAAATGGCTACCGCCCATGGGCAGTGAAAGCATTTAATTAAACAACATCTATATCCGTACTTTGTACATTAGTTCTCAGGTAAATGAAGACGTCTAACCATGCCATCTAAGCAGACGAATGAATGAGAAGATATGAAATTGGTGTATTTATATGCCCTAGACATTTAGAATGAAAAGGGCAAAATTGCCATCGCCTTTCCTAGTACATAACATAAAACGTCTGGTCGGATGGACAGGCTCATCTTGCAGACGTTAAATACCGCACTCTGATCAGTAAATTCGATGTTGAACAGCGAGGACCCAACGCAATGATACAGCACAGTCGTGCGTATTGAAAAGGTGGGTTTTCCGTGGGCCTGTCTCAATTCCTCCTGAATTGTAAAATCGATAAGCGATTTCATTACATGGATCAAAGTGGAGGCATCTGGTCAGATCCGGTCAGCAGCTGATTATATTGGTGAATGAATTGAGACAGGCCCACGGAAAACCCACCTTTTCAATACGCACGACTGTGCTGTATCATTGTGTTGGGTCTTCGCTGTTCAACATCGAATTTACTGATCAGAGTGCGGTATTTAACGTCTGCAAGATGAGCCTGTCCATCCGACCAGACATTTTATGTTATGTACTAGGAAAGGCGATGGCAATTTTTCCCTTTTCATTCTAAATGTCTAGGGCATATAAATACACCAATTTCATATCTTCTCATTCATTCGTCTGCTTAGATGGCATGGTTAGACGTCTTCATTTACCTGAGAACTAATGTACAAAGTACGGATATAGATGTTGTTTAATTAAATGCTTTCACTGCTCATGGGCGGTAGCCATTTTGGATGACATCATCGTATGTAGACATTAAATAGTCAACTCATGATCGCATTACAGAGCTAGCCTAACTCGCGCAGGGGCGAGTCTGCGCTGTTCGTGTACAGGTAGGTACATGAGACAGTTAACCCCTAAATTCAACTTACGTATCGACTGTTCATAGTCTAGAGTCGAATTGCGAGATGTATGGCTTATGATATACATTTATAACGATATTACTTTTAATTAACCCATCAGAAAAGACCTCTCGCTATATAGTGCGAATCGCATGCAATCGAGTCATAGCTAATCTGACAATCGAACAGCAAATTGAACAGTTTAAATGATACGATGTAGCTCAAACGTTTGGTGATTTGGAACACCACACGTTTTTTTCATAGCGTGGGTCATCTTCGCGTTATAAGACTGCGTGAAAAGCCTTGCCCAGGAAGCTGAAACATAAAAGTGTCGTTTTAAAGGGAAGGCTCGCACTTGTATTACAAGCGTTTAGATTTAAAAGGAAAGGCTTGCCAGGTTATACATAAAAGTGTCGTTTTAAAAGTAAGGCTCGCGTTTGTATTATAAAAGTTTCGATTTAAGATCTAGGACGAGGTAACCATAAGGTCTTGCCGTGGCATCTTCAAATTTCCTCATAAATGTGGCGCAAGTGGACGGATAAATTCTTCTTGCCAAGGTCGCAACTTGTTGTCTGTCGATCGGATTATTAAACAAGACCAAATATTGCGTATTTAAAGCGATATCCCTGCAAGCTCTACCTTGAGGAAATACGTTTTGAGTCAAATACACGATAGATATATTTCTGTGGTGACGGCCTTTCGTAAAAAGGTCGGCAATTCTCTGGTCACACTTTGCTTCGGTCATCAGATCATCAAAAATGATTAGGTTCCTTTTTGAGGGATCGATAAACTGAGCATTATCGAGATAGTCTGGGATACCCCGTATAAATTCTATACACGGAATTCTCTTTTGAAGGTCTTCGTACAGGGGCTGCCATTGTCCAAAACACCATAAGATTCGTTCCGGTGGCGGTTGTACTAACGAGGAAAGTAACAGTTTTCTAGTCCATTCCGTTTTCCCCGGTCCACTGGGTCCAGTTACCATCATAGAGAATGGGTGTCTAAATGTCATTTTCTTCAATGGTTGTGATTGGTCGGTATATTTCCCACTGCCATGGACATTGCATTCATGTCTTTGCAATGCATCACGCCTACTATAGGACTGGTTGCAGATCAAACACCTGATCATTTTGTCTCAGTTAGTATTGCTTGTCTACCTTCATACGGGTGCCATCCTTCTTACGATCATTGGATCATTGTTACCACCACCACCACCGACAACACCACCAGCACCGACACCAACCACCACCACCACCACCACCACCACAGACACCACCACCCACCACCACCACCCACCACCACCACCACCACCGACACCACCACCACCCACCACCACCACCACCGACACCACCCACCACCACCAACACCACCCACCACCACCACCACCACCACCACCACATGGTGGACCATTGTTTCCTGACTGTACATTCACTACATCCTCACTGTATCCCACTGTACCCCAACTGAACCCTCACTGTGCCCCAATATACCCTCACTGTATCCTCACTGTACCCCACTGTACTCTCACTGTATCCTCCCTGTACCCTCACTGTATCCCACTGTACCCCAACTGAACCCTCACTGTGCCCCAATGTACCCTCACTGTACCCCACTGTACTCTCACTGTATCCCTAATGTATCCTCCCTGTATCCTCAATGTATCCTCCTTCTCTCCTCCTCCTCACCCTCTCCTCCTCCCTCCTAATCCCAAATTACCCCAACTGAACCCTCACTGAGCCCCAATGTACCCTCACTGTACCCCACTGTACTCTCACTGTATCCTCCCTGTACCCTCAATGTATCCCACTGTACCCCAACCGAACCCTCACTGTATCCTCACGGTGCCCCAATGTACCCTCACTGTATCCTCACTGTACCCCACTGTACTCTCACTGTATCACCACTGTATCCTCCCTGTACCCTCAATGTATCCTCCTTCCCTCCTCCTCCTCGACCTCTCCTCATCCCTCCTAATCCCACTGTACCCCGACTGAACCCTCACTGTGCCCCAATGTACCCTCACTGTATCATCACTGTACCCCAATGTACTCTCACTGTATCCCCTCTGTATCCTCCCTGTACCCTCACTGTATCCTCCTCCCCCCCCCCTACTCCTCACCCTCTCCTCCTCCCTCCTAGCTCCATTATGAATTTGAACTAGCATGATCACTGTTTTTACGGCCATTATACTCGTTGTAGAACGTTCTATCATCGTAGGTTCACCGGTAATTGTTGGTTGACCATGATTATATAATGATTAAGCATAACAGTTTCGCTTTAAACAACCAGTCGTCAGCATTTGAGCTATGTATAGTCTTAAGATGATGTACTATATTTAGCACATACTTTCTATCGCATATTGGACACTGGATCTTGTATCTATGAGGCATAGTTTTGATCTGTTTTTAAACACCATTTAAAACGAAACTTTATGTATACCAGCTTGCTAGGCAAGCCTTTCCTTTTAAATCGAAACTTTTATAATACAAACGCGAGCCTTACTTTAAAAACGACACTTTTATGTATAACCTGGCAAGCCTTTCCTTTTAAATCTAAACGCTTGTAATACAAGTGCGAGCCTTCCCTTTAAAACGACACTTTTATGTTTCAGCTGCCTGGGCAAGGCTTTTCACGCAGTCTTATAACGCGAAGATGACCCACGCTATGAAAAAAACGTGTGGTGTTCCAAATCACCAAGCGTTTGAGCTACATCGTATCATTTAAACTGTTCAATTTGCTGTTTGATTGTCAGATTAGCTATGACTCGATTGCATGCGATTCGCACTATATAGCGAGAAGTCTTTTCTGATGGGTCAATTAAAAGTAATATCGTTATAAATGTATATCATAAGCCATACATCTCGCAATTCGACTCTAGACTATGAACAGTCAATACGTAAGTTGAATTTAGGGGTTAACTGTCTCATGTACCTACCTGTACACGAACAGCGCAGACTCGCCCCTGCGCGAGTTAGGCTAGCTCTGTAATGCGATCATGAGTTGACTATTTAATGTCTACATACGATGATGTCATCCAAAATGGCTACCGCCCATGGGCAGTGAAAGCATTTAATTAAACAACATCTATATCCGTACTTTGTACATTAGTTCTCAGGTAAATGAAGACGTCTAACCATGCCATCTAAGCAGACGAATGAATGAGAAGATATGAAATTGGTGTATTTATATGCCCTAGACATTTAGAATGAAAAGGGCAAAATTGCCATCGCCTTTCCTAGTACATAACATAAAACGTCTGGTCGGATGGACAGGCTCATCTTGCAGACGTTAAATACCGCACTCTGATCAGTAAATTCGATGTTGAACAGCGAGGACCCAACGCAATGATACAGCACAGTCGTGCGTATTGAAAAGGTGGGTTTTCCGTGGGCCTGTCTCAATTCCTCCTGAATTGTAAAATCGATAAGCGATTTCATTACATGGATCAAAGTGGAGGCATCTGGTCAGATCCGGTCAGCAGCTGATTATATTGGTGAATGAATTGAGACAGGCCCACGGAAAACCCACCTTTTCAATACGCACGACTGTGCTGTATCATTGTGTTGGGTCTTCGCTGTTCAACATCGAATTTACTGATCAGAGTGCGGTATTTAACGTCTGCAAGATGAGCCTGTCCATCCGACCAGACATTTTATGTTATGTACTAGGAAAGGCGATGGCAATTTTTCCCTTTTCATTCTAAATGTCTAGGGCATATAAATACACCAATTTCATATCTTCTCATTCATTCGTCTGCTTAGATGGCATGGTTAGACGTCTTCATTTACCTGAGAACTAATGTACAAAGTACGGATATAGATGTTGTTTAATTAAATGCTTTCACTGCTCATGGGCGGTAGCCATTTTGGATGACATCATCGTATGTAGACATTAAATAGTCAACTCATGATCGCATTACAGAGCTAGCCTAACTCGCGCAGGGGCGAGTCTGCGCTGTTCGTGTACAGGTAGGTACATGAGACAGTTAACCCCTAAATTCAACTTACGTATCGACTGTTCATAGTCTAGAGTCGAATTGCGAGATGTATGGCTTATGATATACATTTATAACGATATTACTTTTAATTAACCCATCAGAAAAGACCTCTCGCTATATAGTGCGAATCGCATGCAATCGAGTCATAGCTAATCTGACAATCGAACAGCAAATTGAACAGTTTAAATGATACGATGTAGCTCAAACGTTTGGTGATTTGGAACACCACACGTTTTTTTCATAGCGTGGGTCATCTTCGCGTTATAAGACTGCGTGAAAAGCCTTGCCCAGGAAGCTGAAACATAAAAGTGTCGTTTTAAAGGGAAGGCTCGCACTTGTATTACAAGCGTTTAGATTTAAAAGGAAAGGCTTGCCAGGTTATACATAAAAGTGTCGTTTTAAAAGTAAGGCTCGCGTTTGTATTATAAAAGTTTCGATTTAAAAGGAAAGGCTTGCCCAGCAAGCTGGTATACATAAAGTTTCGTTTTAAATGGTGTTTAAAAACAGATCAAAACTATGCCTCATAGATACAAGATCCAGTGTCCAATATGCGATAGAAAGTATGTGCTAAATATAGTACATCATCTTAAGACTATACATAGCTCAAATGCTGACGACTGGTTGTTTAAAGCGAAACTGTTATGCTTAATCATTATATAATCATGGTCAACCAACAATTACCGGTGAACCTACGATGATAGAACGTTCTACAACGAGTATAATGGCCGTAAAAACAGTGATCATGCTAGTTCAAATTCATAATGGAGCTAGGAGGGAGGAGGAGAGGGTGAGGAGTAGGGGGGGGGAAGGAGGATACAGTGAGGGTACAGGGAGGATACAGAGGGGATACAGTGAGAGTACATTGGGGTACAGTGAGGGTACATTGGAGCACAGTGAGGGTTCAGTCGGGGTACAGTAGGATTAGGAGGGATGAGGAGAGGTCGAGGAGGAGGAGGGAAGGAGGGTACAGGGAGGATACAGTGGTGATACAGTGAGAGTACAGTGGGGTACAGTGAGGATACAGTGAGGGTACATTGGGGCACCGTGAGGATACAGTGAGGGTTCGGTTGGGGTACAGTGGGATACATTGAGGGTACAGGGAGGATACAGTGAGAGTACAGTGGGGGTACAGTGAGGGTACATTGGGGCTCAGTGAGGGTTCAGTTGGGGTACATTGGGATTAGGAGGGAGGAGGAGAGGGTGAGGAGGAGGAGAGAAGGAGGATACATTGAGGATACAGGGAGGATACATTAGGGATACAGTGAGAGTACAGTGGGGTACAGTGAGGGTACATTGGGGCACAGTGAGGGTTCAGTTGGGGTACAGTGGGATACAGTGAGGGTACAGGGAGGATACAGTGAGAGTACAGTGGGGTACAGTGAGGATACAGTGAGGGTATATTGGGGCACAGTGAGGGTTCAGTTGGGGTACAGTGGGATACAGTGAGGATGTAGTGAATGTACAGTCAGGAAACAATGGTCCACCATGTGGTGGTGGTGGTGGTGGGTGGTGGTGGTGGTGGTGGGTGGTGTCGGTGGTGGTGGTGGGTGGTGGTGGTGTCGGTGGTGGTGGTGGTGGTGGGTGGGTGGTGGTGGGTGGTGGTGGTGGTGGTGGTGGTGGTTGGTGTCGGTGCTGGTGGTGTTGTCGGTGGTGGTGGTGGTGGTGGTAACAATGATCCAATGATCGTAAGAAGGATGGCACCCGTATGAAGGTAGACAAGCAATACTAACTGAGACAAAATGATCAGGTGTTTGATCTGCAACCAGTCCTATAGTAGGCGTGATGCATTGCAAAGACATGAACGCAATGTCCATGGCAGTGGGAAATATATCGACCAATCACAACCATTGAAGAAAATGACATTTAGACACCCATTCTCTATGATGGTAACTGGACCCAGTGGATCGGGGAAAACGGAATGGACTAGAAAACTGTTACTTTCCTCGTTAGTACAACCGCCACCGGAACGAATCTTATGATGCTTTGGACAATGGCAGCCCCTGTACGAAGACCTTCAAAAGAGAATTCCGTGTATAGAATTTATACGGGGTATCCCAGACTATCTCGATAATGCTCAGTTTATCGATCCCTCAAAAAGGAACCTAATCATTTTTGATGATCTGATGACCGAAGCAAAGTGTGACCAGAGAATTGCCGACCTTTTTACGAAAGGCAGTCACCACAGAAATATATCTATCGTGTATTTGACTCAAAACGTATTTCCTCAAGGTAGAGCTTGCAGGGATATCGCTTTAAATACGCAATATTTGGTCTTGTTTAATAATCCGATCGACAGACAACAAGTTGCGACCTTGGCAAGAAGAATTTATCCGTCCACTTGCGCCACATTTATGAGGAAATTTGAAGATGCCACGGCAAGACCTTATGGTTACCTCGTCCTAGATCTTAAATCGAGTACATCCGAACAGGACAGACTACAAACTGACATATTTGTCAATCAACAGTCTCCCGATGACGGAGATATTTCTGATGATGAAGATGCTGACAGTGTGGAGTCCCTAGATTATATACGCTCTATCAGCCCTCCGGATAAAGAAAGAGATGAAAGTTATAAACCGAATATATGGAATAGGAGGGTAAGCGATTTAAGCCCTCCAGGTAAAGGAAGAAAACTAAGAGATGAGCGCTCTAAACCCGACATCTGGAACAGGAGATTTCAAAATCCGACCAGGCAGGAGAACGTAGAGCAGTTTAAAGCTAAAGTGAATGCTTATGAAGAGCGAGGTTTTAGTTCGGATAAAGCTATTCATCTCGCAGCCAATGATGATTTGCCTTCTCTCCGCAAAAAACTCAGACGAGATTACGCCCAATTTCTAATAGATTATTACGAGCTACAAGAGGATCCTGTTCAACAGCGAATACTGGAATCGGCTAAAACGTTCAAGAACCAACACGATATGAATCAGGCGGACTCTATCAGACAAGCCATCAAACTCAGAAAAGATTTATTTATGGACGTATGGCCGAATCATAATATAGAAACCGAGAAAGCCTCTAAAGACCAAGAGGACTCTACTATGTCGTGAAAGCGAATGAGGAGGAGGGAGCAGGAGTGAGGAGGTTGACCAATCGGATGACTGGATAATTGACCAATCAGAAGAGACCTCTCACTATATAAGGCGCTTTGCAGCAATCTAGTCATATCTATTCTGACAGTCAAACAGTAAACATGTCTAGATGCAGATTCAGTCTCGGAAACGATCGCTTTATCGAGGTCACAGAATGGAAAGGTGAACTGCGTGTTGACCTGAGAGAATGGAAAGATGACAAACCAACCAAAAAAGGTATCAGCTTAACCTTGATGCGATGGAAGAATTGGTTGGATTACTTAGAATACGCGGATCAAGCGAGGACAGAGAAACAAAACTATAAGAGTCATCTTGGAGGGAACGTTTATTGTACCATCACCGAGGGCAGCGCATGTATGGATATAAGGCAGTATTGGAAGCCACAAGAAGAGGTGATACCTACGAAAAAGGGATTATACCTGAGACCCCTAGAATACATTGCCGTCAAAGAACTCTTAACAGAAATTGGAAGGGCCTTACCCGAACTAGACGGGGTCGTACCCTGTTACGTGCAAAGTGATCACATGAATCAGTTAGGGGCATTACGGTGTTTGGAGTGTAACCCTAATGACTATCAAAACTGGTAACTAAGAAAAGGGATTAAGTATTGAGTAGGCGTAAATATGCTCGCCATTACTTTTATGTGTATAGCTTTGTTTGATGAACTGTTGTTTCGGATGAGATGTAGACAACTACGGCGCGAAGCCAGAGAGGCTGCTGTGCGATTAATTGAGGTGCTTGAGGATAGTGAACTAGACTCTCGCCCGTTTGTATGAATAGAGCGTAAGAATAACTCGAGCACGAAGGAGGAAATCGATGAAAAGAGATGGGCACTAGACTCGTTTACGATTACCAACAGCAGAAATGGATTCCATACGTCTGGGATCCCGACAAATGGTATCAGCACTTGCTGGATGTTAGAGATGGCCAAGCGGAACGCGACAGTCAGGGTCATTATATTGTGGGTAGTGGCCGAAAATACAGAGAGTTGAAAGAAATGAGACAAAAGGAAAAACCCGTAGTGAACCTGGTCACCCCAGTAGCCCAAGCTTTAGAAATGGCAAAATCGGAGCTTAAGCGAAAAGGAGAGGATAGTATAACGGACGGAGGGCGTAAGACAGCAACTTCAGACTGGAATTCATTGAGATACTAAAGGACGAACAACAAATAATGGAATCTTCTGAGAAGAAAACGCCGAACCCTCCCAAAAGACATGAAAGGACCGTGCTGCAAAAAAAGGGTCCACCCGGGGAACGGGATAAACCGAGCGCTGCGACGCGCTACACCATTAAAGACTGGATCTCGTTCTGAACTGCGTAAAAAATCCTCAATATAGACTCCTCCAGATCAGTGTTCGTTCGATACATGAGAGGCCCCTCACCCTTGTATATAGAGAAGAATGACACCGCGCTCTAGGACGTGACGCTACCTTCTCGTGGTCTAGGGCGTTGACTCACCCTCCGAGGTGTAACCGAACACGTCACAGGGGCCGCCATCTTGGATCGGAAGTCGTGGGGGCCGCCATCTTGGATCTGACTTCGTGGGGCCGCCATCTTGGATCGGAAGTCGTGGGGGCCGCCATCTTGGATCTGACGTCGTGACGTCATTGACTCTAAAGTGCCACACATACTACTCGACGTAACAAAATTTTATCTAAATAAGTACCAACATGACCAATACAACAACTACAGGCTTAGTTGAGCGGTCAACGTCTTGATTTGCAAATATTCACCCGAAGGTTGCAGAGTTCAGATCCCAGAGTTCGAGTCCCAAAGCATTTTTTTTTATTAACATATCTTTTTTTTTGTGGGAGGGGGGGGGGTAGGAATGGTAAATCTACTGGCTTTGTGTATCAGTGATATGACAATTTAGTACATTGTTATTCTATTCTAGAAAAATCGCAAGTTGGTGGGAATGGCGGCCCGCGGTTTGGAACTTTACTATATTATTTTCTTGCTATCTTCAAAACAGCATAACTCTTATTTTGACTACTCCGGGCAAATTGTATCGCCCTGTTGTTTCATTGTGGGGAATAATTTCGCCTTCACCTTACTGCTATCAAGAGGGCATAAGAGGCATTACACCTGGTGACTGGGCGAGGTGCGTCGTGCCTGTTTTGTCAGAGGTGTGGGCATACATACTGGTTAAAGGAGATCGCGGCAGATGGAGATCATGAATCTTGCGTTGGGCTTCCGCTGCACTCTGATACTGACACTGCAAGTATGACAGAGGGCATATGAAATTAATTGTTTCTGAAATTTAAAAAATTATGAAAAAGAATATATACCATGATAAAAGTACAATAGATAAAGAGCTAAAATGAATTCACACACGCACGCACGCACACACATACACACACTTATATTAAAAGTAAAATGAAAAAAAATGTTCTGACTGAGACTCAAACTCGCATTTAAGAAAAGAAATTCTTTTACCTTATAAGACTTATGTTAATGTACTGCTGCTTACCTACCGAGCTACAGAGAAAGTTGAGTAAACTGTTGAAAGTTACCTATATAATCATGATTATATATTATGTAACGCCTATGATACCGTTTTATAACGGTTTCTACCTGTTTCCCCTTTCACGTGCTGTAAATTCGAATCGTCTTATCTTTGATCCGTCTGAGGTCGAAATTCACCAATACATGTAGAGTTACGATAATACAACTCATGTATACAATTTGACAATGATATATCCAGTATTGTTGACTTTATGAGAAAACAAAAATACTGACTAAACTTTTTCTTCTGAGTATACTTATACCTTATAAGACTAACATTAATGTACTGTTGCTTACCTACCGAGCTACAGAGAAAGTGGAGTAAAATGTTGAAAGTTACCTATGTATTATGTAACGCCTATGATACCGCTTTATAACGGTCTCTACCTGTTTCCCCTTTTACGTGCTGTAAATTCGAATTGTCTGATCTTTGATCCGTCTGATGTCGAAATTCACCAGTAATATTGCGCATGACGTTTTTGCTATTTAAAGCGACCCAGCACAGGAGTAGTAATGGGAGGCACTCTGGCCTCAAAATTTTTAAGCCTGAAAAGAACTTAGAATTTTTCAGGCTTAAAAATTTTGAGGCCATAGATGCCTACCCTGGTAAGCTTGAGTGACTAGCTGTGAATAACTTAGTTTATTTTAGGGGTATTTTGGTTGGGCCTATGATTGTGATAGTTTCCTGGTCTGATTCACTGGTTGGGCTGTGATTATGATAGTTTCCTGGGCTGTTGGGAAATAACTTAGTCATTTTTGAGGGGGATAAAGGTTCTGCTGTGGTGATATATAAAATAACTTATTTAAATTCAGCTTTGAAGATAACTTAGTCATTTAGGGGGTATAGTATGTAGTGATATATGGTGTGTGTAAAAGTCAAGGCTACTAAGTACCATGCGTCTTAGAGTCTCTTGGTCAATCAAGACCTCAACTCCTAGAGGCATCACTCTGTAGCGTTAACTAGTGTATGGCTAGCCCTCTCAAGCTTACTACTACTGATTTTTTTTAATGAAAAGAACAAAGACTGGTGAACATTTCTATAACTTTATTGCCCCGCTAACTATAACTGAATACAATGACAGAGGATTAGGGCCGTCCCTCTGTTCATTGATTACAATAATTTCCCTTAACATATTTACAACATATTATACTTAGGATACTTCTTTGAAAGGTGATGTGAATAATTATGACATTTACAAGTCTGTATTCTGTGTTTGAATAAAAAGTCAGGAGGAGCCATGCGTCTCATTCCATTCTTGGATAGGATGACTCTGGCATAGTTATAGATGAACCACATCTCGATATCTCTGTCATTCTGGTATAAATCATCTCCAGTTCCATATAGTTCTTGATGAATGGCTGTGTTTAGATCTAGTCCTTTGTTGAGCTGGTGAATGATGTAGATACACCAAATTCCACATACTTTGCTCCATGGACTCTGTAAACATTCTTTGTTATGGATCCATCTTGTAGAGTTTCTTTGAATAAATGGTAGAACATATTGCTCTTCTGGTGGTCTTCCATATGAATCGAAGTAGATAACTTGATCTCTTCTGAAGTCGATAGTCACCCAATGTTCTCCCGGATCTGTGGATATATCTGTATTTACAATGTAAGCCTTCATATCCAGTGGTTTCTTCTCTGGTAGTAAATCCTTGGCACATACTTCTCCTTTCACAGGTATATTGTTTATGACTTTGATTAGTTCAACAGTGTTCATTTTTATTCTGTTTCTGGGTTCTTCTCGTTTACTTCAGTTTCCTTTTCTTCATAGGATTCTATGAGTTTCTTGCCCCAGTACGTCTTCCACTGTTCTGTTAAGTCACTTTGATTTTTCTTCAAGTACTGCCAGTTTTTATAGGCTTCTTGATTTTCTCCTGGCGTCAGGTGATTGATCCCTGTTGTAAAGTCCATAGGGTGTCGCAAACTGTCGCCATACAAATAGTTCCAGATTCTATCGTCAAAGTCTTTCATCACATCGTAGATGTTTAGGCCCTCTAAGGCTGGATCATGACATCCATAATCTTCAATCCATTCTCTTGGAGAAGTCCATAGACAAATATCGTGGTATTTCTGACTTGGGTGGTTCATTTTGCATCCATGACATTCATGCTTCGCACAGTCTCCAACTGCCATCTTTAGACAAGTCAATATGGCTTGTTTTAGAAGAGTCTTCATAAGACAATCAATATCCTCATTGTCTTCTACTTCTTTCTGTAAGGTACTCTTCTCATCTGATGGCTGGACTGTTGCACTGTATGCATCTGTTTGGTACATCAAGTCCTGTTCAATGAAGTATCCTGCATTCATCTTTAGTAATCTGTGGTAACTTCTCTAAGTAAGTTAGGTTGCAAAGATCAGGAATCGATACAATCAAGTACCACACCTGACCCAGGATACCAATGGGAAAGTGACAAACTCACAGAAGACACCACAAACGAGAGCCAAGAGGTCAGCCCTTTCCCAGCAGGTGACCACGAAGCACATCCAAACAGACGCGCACAAAACATAGCAAACACAAGACAGAACAAAAACATAAAAGATCCACAAAAGAAGTACCGCCTTGGAACGGTCACTAAAATATTTTACTGGAGGGCTTAAACCGGTTTAACGGCGCCAACCTCACCCTTAATTCAGATGTGGATCAAGTCTGTTGATTTCTATCAGGTTGTCAAACTCTGCATACACAAGCACGTTGATTGTCTTGTCAAGTGATGTTGCAAACTGAAGCTCCAATCTGAGGTTCCCAGTTTTTATAGGGTGCAAATGAGACTGATCGGCTGCTTGATCTGGTGTCAAATCATATCCCCAAAAGCAGTAACCTCCTTTGTAATCTTCATAATCAATGCTGCAATTTTGAACCTGATTCTGAATTGCCAATGCTTGGTAAACTGATAGGAAAGACCTGAGATACTAATCATTTCCAAATCTAGGTTCAAATGGTTTTCCATAGACACTATGTCCATCACAAGTGACATCCATTTTACTTAGATTGAAATATTGGAAAAAGAAAGGATTAGTTTCCAAAGTCCCATTAAATGCCTCATTCGTTACTAAACCAATAAAAACTCGTTTTGGAAGTTGACCTGTGAGAAGATGGTCTTCAATTTTAGATCTTGTGCCACTACTGATTGTAAAAGTTTTGACTTCAACTCTTCTGATTGGAAATTTAGCATTATGATGAGCAATAGTTTGATTCAGTTCATTGCTAATGGCAGGTAGAAGCTGTACATTTCATACTCTCAAGATAGCGGTATCAATTTTGATTTTTGCAGGAGAATTATCACTCATCAAACAAAACTGAGGAGATGATCGATTAAGTCTAAGTTTGAATTCTAAGCCATTAGGTAAATACTTCTCTTGCATAGCAAGATCCAAATGTAATTTACCCTGAAGCTCCACGGATTTGCTTTTTGCTATGCGTTTGCCACGATCAGTGATACATTTATTTGTAATATCTTCAAAAGTTCCTGCTTCATCCTCAGACCAAAATTCTGCTGCTTTCATTTGATTATCTTTTACATCAGAACCATAAGAAAACAAATTTTCAAGGTATGCTCTGTATGGATACGTGTCTGAATTATTCGTGATCAATTTATTGTTGATATACAAATCGATGCCACTGAACATACTGTGAAAAAAGTTGTTAATTGGAAATACTTTTGCATCAGTTTAAAGATCTTCACCCGTTTGCTGTAAGATTCTGAATTTGATATACAGATAGGCTTGAGACAAATCAGTGTAAAACTCGGTGTGAGGTGGAATTAGAAATTCAATGGGTGCATGATGACTATCGAGAGAAGCGATGGGATGATAATCATTCCACTGAGTGCCTTGCATGGTAGTCATGGTGGGTGGAATGGATTCCATATCCAATTCCCTTTTAGTGCAATCGCAAGAACCTTGTTGAATCATTTTTCGTCAAATATATCTTTTTCAAATACCAGACGTTTAATTGGATTAAACTTTTTTGCTCTGCTTTTAAAACCCCTCTTAACAGTTCGGTGTCTAGATTGAGACTGAGGCTTTTTGCGTTTTTGAGTTGAATTTATAGCCAACTGATTTATAGTAGACTGACCAAAAGATTTCAAAGCTGTTTTTCCTCTTTGTTTTAAAACTTTTTTTTACATTTTCACCACCCACAATGTCTTTTAGAGCTTGAACCCCTTGATCTTTAGCTACTTTTTTCACGCTTTTTAAACTTGCTTTTGCGACAGGTTTTAAAATAGGAATCACTGTTCTCAATGCAGCTTTAAAAATGGATCCTAAACCATTGCCATATTGTCTTGAAACGCCTCTGTACACGGGAAAGTCTCCTTTCCCAGATTGAAGAGACATAATGCTTCTGGATTGTTTCAACATTATTCTTTCTGTCGAAAATGTAGTTTCACTAACGTTTTCCCAGAGATAAATGGCACATTTTCACCTGTATCACCTTTTATACTAATGTGCACCTGATCTATGAAAGATTTTGCCACTGGTACATAGTGTACATTGACAAATTCTTGATGTAAATGATTGTTTTCTCTTTTACTTTCAAATGGCAACACTCTCAAAATAGGTGCAGTAACATCACCAATAAATGTATAGCTTGCTAAATCAGAGTAAATGTAAAGTTGGTGAATTTTTGTATTCAAATCCACACCATATCTGAAAATGTATTTTTCATTTGCTATTGGTTTATCAAAATAATTTCTATCTACACCTAATATTTCTGCAATTGCCTTTGGAAAAATAATTTTGACTTTCGTAGGATCTTGAACATCAATTATAACTCGAGCACTGTTTTCACCATAAGAAATTGAAATGGTAGCATTGCTATTTTTCAGTGTCAGTTCATATCGAAAATTGATACTTTTTTGAATTTCTTCAACTAAATGGCGTGGAGAAGCATAATAACCATTTTGGATATAGATTTTTTGATCTACATATGGTACATAGTTTGTACAGTTATCAATGTCTTCACACATTTTTTCTATCAGTAAATCTTAAAATCACATAATTGTTTTCCTTAGTGATATTATTTACTTCAGTTGGAGTTATGACTTCTACCAAACCCACTTCCCAATTATCTTTTTCAATTTGTATGGAATGATCTAAAAATAGTAAATGAGTATGATCAGGAAATACCACAATCACAAACTGCAGACAACCCCGTGGCACCGTGAGGAAGAGCCGCTCAACCATCACGAGACACCAGGAAGACAAACCAAGCAAAGCAACCAGCTCTCTCTTCCCCATCAAGATGATTGCAATACTAAAATGGACATAAAGTAACGTACAACAAAACATAGAACAATTACAGACTCCCACAATGGGAGTAACAATAAACAGAAAGTCAACAACAACAGAACCACCGCCTTAGAACGGACAGCAGCCTAAGCCACCGGGGGGCTTAAATGCATTTTACTGGTACCAAATCTTCGCCCTAGATTCTGCTGTTGTTGAAGTACAAAAAATGTTCAGCTCGCATGGAGGCCATCTAACTAATTTCACTTTAAAGTCACATTGCGTATTTTTTGAAAAAGTGCTGAGTGAACTATCACTCAAGAGTGTCAAATAAAAGTTATTCATGGTTTGAGTTTGGGTGAATCTGTTTTGTCAGCAGAAATTGGATTAGTTTGTTTTCTAAATTTTAAACCTGGGGATGGTAGTATGTAACCGATAGAACTACTGAGTAAAATTAACCACAATTCTTTATCTGGACTTCTCTGACTGATTTGAACTAATGATGTGATAATGATCATGTATACAACAATAATCTGAGCAAAAAAAGTGAAACGATTTTTAACAATTCGATCACGACCTTCTGCAGATTGTACTGAAGCAGTGTCACCACGTACAAATGATCCCCTGAGATCCATTTTCATGCTTTTATACAAGATCAGATTCTAAAATCCAACTGTCAAATTTTGAAGGGTAACCTTTCCAGTGAACTTTAATTTCTTTCACCCACTTTTTTCCTACTTTACGTTTTCTGTGATCTAAAACAGAATCAATTTCATAAATTTGATCTTTCTCTACACGTTGTAACTCGTGTGAATAAAAAGTACCTTTGACTAATTCACCCTCAAGATCTTTTATTTTATAGGTGATAGGAGTCTGAGTTTTGACCACTGCTAAAATTTGAAATAATTCTTGTGTCCAGTTTGGTAAATTACCTTTATCAAATGAGCGTTTTGTTTTATTGATACGCACAAAATCACCCACTTTGAATTTTGGTTTGACTTTTTTAGAATTCGATTTGCCATACAAGTTTTCTGACACCTGTGGTTCATTTTTAAGAGTCACAGACACAGGTGCACATTTAATACTTCGATGATAAGCGTGATTGACACCATGTACTAATTTAAGAAGAATGTCTACATATCGCAAAGTGCGATGATGAGTAAAATATTTCCACATGCGAGTTTTCAAAGTTCTTTGGAAACGTTCGACAATACTGGCTTTGGTTTCAGGATTTTCAGTAGTGAAGAAATGAATCTTCTTAGTTTTCAAGAAATTTTGAAATTCTTTATTTTTGAATTCAGTTCCTTTATCTGTTTGCAAACTTTTTGGACTTCGTCCACTTTTTAAAACAGATTTGAAAGCAATGACTAAAGTTTTTCCAGTTTTATCTTTAATAGGTTCCACCCATGCTTATTTTGAAAAGACATCTATGTTTGTCATTGAACTTTGATAATTTTGATAAGTCTCCCAAATCTGCTTGCCACTGATTATCAATTTCAGCCACTACCGTTTCGCGTCGCAAAAACTTTTTACGAATAGGTTTATGTAAAGTATAAGTTTGTTGTTTTCTTAACCAGTCTCTAACATCTTGAAGTTTTACTTTTTTGGATGATTGTTTAGCAAGTGTGTACAAAGCTTGTTCACCTGCATACGCAGCAGGACTTTTAGGATTGTAATACAGCTGTTCAAGCTTCATTGTAACTGACCCATGGAGAAGAAAACTCTTCTTTTATACGTTTTTTGGTGGCAGATAAAAATGCAGGGGATGAAAAATGGTCTTTGATACGTTTCCTAACACTCAAACTCTTTGCAGACCTGACCGAAACGGGAATACGACTTGCTGTTTTTCTGATAGTGCGTTTTTGTTTGGGAGTAATATAATCCGTTTCAGGAGTTTCTGGAGCACGATGCATCCAGTCCCGCCTTTCCCTATTTCCAATCACATCCTGGGGAATATTCATGTCTCTTAAACCTTCTGCAAAAGCTTGCCAACCTGTAGGTTCACTGCCTTTTCGATGTCTAATGACATCATTGAGCAAATCAATAATATTAGACCCTGGAATAGATTTGCCATAAAGTTTAACTGTACCATCATCTTCCCAGGACACATTTGGGTTATTTTTTAGAAGTGAAACTAAAAGCTGAGTTTAACGTTTCATGGTGGAAGGCACACTATCTATGACCAATTGATTCATTTTGGAAGAACTAGGGTCAGATGGTGAAAAAAGAGATGTTTCTTTTAAGGCTTTTTGATGAGCCGTTTTAAATTTGTGTAAGGTCTGGCCATACAATTGAGATTTTTCAGCTTCAGACAAATCTTCATTGGCCATGACAGAAGATAAGTCTCTTTGAAGACTGGCTGTGGCAGATACATTAGTATCAGGAGGCAGTCTAGGTTTTTGAATTTGTTCCTCTTTCCAGCGTTTCATGTCTTCCCAAAGTTTAAATGGCACAATAGCCATTTTACGACCATCCATATTTTATTTTTTGATAATTTCACCCAAGACAGAACCTATGATAGGAGCAATTAAAGGTTTTAACAATAATCCTGACAAGGCTCCACCTTTCTGATTAATAATTTTCTTTTTTGTGTCAAGTGGAACTTGCTTAGAACTCAGTAAACGTATATGTTGCTTTCTAGCTCGTAACTGATTCTTTTGAGCATTTGTCAGACGTACATTGCCTTTTATAAGATTGATGCAACATTCCCCTACACAATCAATGACTTCTTTAGGAGATTCTTGAATCATTTTCTTACGACATTTATTGGATAAATGAGTCAATCCTTCTAAAAATGTACCATAAGTTTTAATCAGAGATTTTTTTCTCATTTTATTTTGCAATTTTCTACGACGTGTTGTTGTTACAGCCATGTTTATGAGTGTGTACAAACATTTGATGTACAGTCCTTTTATAGTTTTTTTCTTAAAAACGAAGTTGTCGACGTTCAGAATGAGGTGGTGATGGATATTTGTTTGGATTTAACATGTGCATGGTAGCACCAAATCCATGTCTTTTTAACAAATCTTGTGCTCTCAAAGGAGTAAATCTTGCTAAATTTATGGACGATCGTCTTGCATTTGTGTTTGGAGAATCAAGACCTAAAATTTGCCATGAGGCAGGACTTTTACTTTTACGTTTTGTTACAAAACGATCATCAACCTTTCTTTTTTTCTGTTTTCTAGGTTTTTTCACTGATTTTTTCTTAGGATTTTAGGTTTAGTTTTCTTGTTAAATTTTCTCATCAACTTATTTCCATCCCATCAAATCAGACTTCGAATGATCACACCACCAAAGAATCCACCACCTCCAAGTTTTAAAATGATACTGCGTTTGACTTCAGGGTCAACAATTGCACTTGCTAATTTTCGAACATCATCCTGATGTCTATCCATAAATTTTTGAGTTTGTTTAGGTAATTTCATCTTACCCTGAACAATTTTTCGAGCTGCCAAAGAAAACCATTTGATCATTTCAATTAAACCAGCATTTAAGAGTGATTTTCTTTTATGACTATCATGTTCTCTGCTTAAATTATACAGAGCACGTATCAGATTAGCTGATGTTCGTTGAGCCATTTTGACACAAATGATGGATTTAAACTCAAACACACCTTTTTATACTCCTGGAAAATAGACAACAGGTCCTTGTTGATCTGATTTTGTAAACCAGTTTTGAAAAATTTGTGTTCTGAATCTGAGATAATCAGGTGTATTTGGTTTCAAATCGACCAATAAGTATCCGTGAGGTATAGATGTGGCATCGTTAAACGCATGAATCATATGGGGAGCTTGAAGTTGATTGGCCAATACTTTAATTTGCATCTTATCTCTTGGACTTTGAAATAAAACTAAATAATGAGCATTCAAACTGATGGTGCAAGAAGATTTACTTTGTTGAAATAAATTTTGTGTTATGTACACCACACTTGCATTTCTATGATGTCCTTTTCTTGTAAACCATAACTTAATTTTTTCTTCATCTTTATCTCCTAACATGTCATCAAAAATCACCAAGTGCATTGCACTGGGATCGGTGACAATCTCATCTTCATCATCAGGAATACCTTGAATAAATTTGATGTTTGACCCCTCACGTTCTTGTAAGATATTATAAGATTTTTGCCATTCCTTGTAATACCAAACAATACGTTGGGGTAAAATATCAAATAAATCTTCTTTAAACTCAATCATCTTTTTAACAAATTCAGTTTTACCCGATCCACTTGGACCAGAAATAAAAATATTAGAAGGGTGTTTAAAAAAACAAACTTCCAATATCTTGATTTGAGTCCAACTGGTGTGTAGAAAGGGCCATGTCTAACTGTGAAAAAATAACAAACACAACTTTATTTATACTCAAATTTTAATGAACATGAACCAACAGTTTAATACATAATTTAAAAAAAACAGTTTAATATATCAAAAAAACTGTACAATACATGTTTATCAGACACAGCTCAGTACCGCTCTCCCGCTCTCAGCGGCACGTCTATAGTAATATTAGAATAGACATGCCGCGGAGAGGAGAGAGAGGCAGGACGTGAAAATTGTGTTGTGATGGAAAATTGTGTTATGATAGAAATTCAATAATGGAGTTTATAAATTATATGGCGGACAGCTCAGTACATGTTTATTAGAAATAATACATGATCATCAGAACTACTCTATGCCAAATACCCATAAGGAACAGTATATCCATCTCCAACAATGACACGCTTAGTATAAGTGAACCGATAAGTCTTGGATTGCAATTCAGTAGCCACAGTCTTGTCTTTATGTTTTCTGATCCGATGGTAGTTGACAGTTTCTCTGAAGTCTTTAGATTCTCCCTTCACCCAGTTGAGCATACGATCAAAGTGAATGGCTTGAGATGTATTGTAATCTAAAGTGAGTCCTTTCACTTTGCAAGTTGATTTCCTCTTTCCATCTTTGTCTACAAATTCATAGCCATAGTTCTTTGGTCCCATGCCTACAAATTTCACAATTCTAGCATTGGGCACTTCATCTGTCCATTCTCCAAGTCTATTGTTGACAATAGTAGGGTTCCATAAATGGGGTTTGTGATGATAAATGATAGAGTCTGTATCAAAGTAGAGTACACGTTCATTCAGCTTTTCCAAGATTCCATAGAGCTTCAATCTGGCTTGAGCAGTGACGAAGGCTGCGACAATTACATTACTGCAAGCATGCGGCTCCACACTAGATTCTGTATCGTCCCAGTTGACCAGTAGAAGATTTTCTCTGCAAATGTCCACATTCTTGACAATCTTGTTTGGATTC
The DNA here is from genome assembly GCA_964019695.1 of Loripinus fragilis. Classification (NCBI taxonomy): domain Eukaryota; kingdom Metazoa; phylum Mollusca; class Bivalvia; order Lucinida; family Lucinidae; genus Loripinus; species Loripinus fragilis. The sequence goes on from CAXHUL010000390.1 coordinate 949,261, forward strand.
GTCACCAGATCAAAGAACTTGGAAGGTTCTGAGATATATTCTGTCTTGGTCATATTTTCTCTCTTTGCCAATTTTCCCCAGAGACTGTTTAACATGATCTTGGCAATAGCTCTCATTCCTTTATTCTTCTCAACATTCTCCAATCTGATTCCTTCAGCTTCAAAATAATCTTGCTTGAACTTGATCTTATCTGGCTCAGTCATGCACCAATCAGGGTATCCACTTGATTCTTGTATGATTCTCAGAAAAGTATCGATATAGCCAGCAAAAATCCCTCCTTCTCCAGATGCTTTATCATATTGAGTTGTCTCTGAGAAATGCCAGACTTCATACACGTCCAATAACTTGTAACCCCTGTCCAAAGCCTCAAACAATTCGATGGTAACCCAAGTCCCTGTAAAACTTCTATCTTCTTCCTGTAAATGAGTACATCTCATATGAGGATCTGTCTTTTCAGCACAACTTCTACACAATGGAAACATCAATTTCTGACTGCATTTCTGAGGAAGTACTGGATGGTACAAATTGGTGGGTGGTAACACTTTACACTTGATCAATCCACAGTACTGTCTGATATTGTCTTTGTCAATATTCTCTTGAGAATAGATGGTAGGATGTCCAAGTGGAAACAGTCCGTACTTGCAAACATATGGGTAGAGTGAACACACATCAATGTACTTGATTTCTTCACTGGAGGATATAGAGTTTGGTCGAGTTAGTCCTTCCACCAAATAAAGCATCTCTTGGTCTCAAAGGGACTAAGTTTGTAAATTCTGAGTCCACCAAAGTTCTAAAGTCTGGATCTTCCTTGTATCTCTTGTCATAGTCACATTCCCAAAACTCCACCACCTGATATCCAGCTTTTCTTAACTCTTCACTCTTGCCAATAGTCAAAATATACAACTGATGCATGGTCAAACACTGATGATGTTGAACTCTGTTTCTGTCTGGAAAATGAGTAGGGCATCCATGCCAGTAACATCCATAGAATTCAAATACAGTTCGAGATTCTTCATGGTAGCCATCCACATAATGTCCATTGATTCTTTGCTCACCACCATTCAATGCATGTTTGATCTCGATACCACGTGTCTTGGCTTCACTTTAAATCCATCTTACAGCTTTGATAGAGTCATTCTTTTGATTAGGATAACCTTCAGGTGGGATGATGGCAATACTGTTTTCAGGCATATGATTTTTTCTCCATACTTTTGAACAAGCTTGAGCGATAGTGCAAGCTTCAGACAAAGGATCGAGTCCACTAATGTTGATGAATTCTCGTCTGAAACAAGCACATCCTCGTCTTAGAATATCAACATCACTACGACAGTATTCTTCCATCTCCTGTCTGAAGTCAAATATAGCACCACTCTCAATTTTCCCTTTATGCCAAGCTAAAAACACCTCACGATCCTTGACAGACATCTGACCAGGATTGTACATGTCCACAGGAAAGTAAGGTCCCACATACTTTTGGTTTGCCAGTGTATTTGCAAGATGAGGAAAGTAACTTTCTTCATCTCTGTCAAGCCAAATGTATCTGGGAAATTAGCCAGTCTCATATGCAAAAATTGATAAGAATCAAGTAATGTAACACGTCCTACTTTCATTCTAAGTATAGTATTTCCATTCATGATCACTTCAGGTTTCACTGTACCATATTCTAAGATATAGTGTAAGATGAACTGACAATCATATCCTCCAAAATTGTGTGCAATACATGTCACTCCTTTATTCTCATCTCCTAAAATCCAATTGCAAAATTGTGGTAAAGTATCTATGCCTTCAAAGATAAATTCTCTCAGACCTGTTTGTGTTGAACAAGTTTGACAAAATGTATCTATGGGCAAATCCATGCAATCATCACAAGCTTTATGAGCAACACAGAAATTCACCTGATGTGTACCAGTTTCTTGATTGACTCGAAATCAAAGAAGATGAAACGAGATTTCTTAAGTTGAGAAACCTCTTCTTCTCCTTCATTTTCAGTCATCTCAGATTTACATTCATAACTTTGAATATAGCATTGATGATTGGGTCCAACAATTTCTTTACAATTCCTACATTTTCTCTGTCCTGGGCATACATGATTTTTCTTTGAGCCCACAATCCTAAAATTACATTTACCACAATTATACACAAGTTGACAAATAGATTTTTGCTGCTTAGATTTCATTGCCTTATGCTTAGCAAAACAGTCTCTACTACAAAAAGTCCTTTTACAGTCCATACAACGTATCTTTTGTCCAGGAATACAAGGCATGTCACTATAGCAATCTTCACATCCATCAGCACATCTATGGGCACCTCTCTGGTTATATCCAACATCACAATACTCGCAGTAATAGCTGGCACCAAGAAATCCTGTCACCTTGGTAATCTTATCATAGTGATCTACTCCATTAAAGTATATATGAATAACTCTCGTCTCAGGCTTCTTCTTGAACTGAAGTGGGAATATTAGTCCATCTTTAGGATACTGAGAATGGACTTTGATCAAGTACTTGGGAGCAAGTACAGCTTGGATCTTCTTGTATTCCTCAATACCGCAAGACTTGGTATGAGGAATCTTGGCTTGATCCAATAACTTCATGGCTTCTCTGGTCTGCATAGGTCGATCTGATTGTCTAATATTTTTCCAATTCTTCTTCCAAGACTCTGAGTCCTCTTTGTCCGCATTACATTTCGCCACCACCACAGCTCTTGCCATACACATCACATCTTTGGTATTGTTGATCTGTATAATACTCTGCTTGTTCTTTCTCATATTATCTGACTCAAAGTAGAGACCAGCATGTAATGGTTTACGTCCGCTGCCGACTGGAAGTCTCACTACTGTGACTTGAATAGTCATCTGTCCATCATTGATTCTAAAATTCTCATTGGACTGAAGAACTTTCATGATCTCTTCTAACACAGCTTCCCCTGTCATGGCTGAGACATCTCTCCAAGGCACAAACACTCCAAGTTTCAATCCAGGATGCAAAATAGTCATACGCATCTTACCATTGAATTCCATCTGGCATCTTTCTTTGATGTCTTCAACCAGCTGATCAAACAATCTTGATATGAACCGATATGGCGAAACATTGTCAGGGAAAGTCTTGATGTTGAGTTGAAATTCTTTCCCTTGAGCTCGAAATAATCTAGACTTCTTCTCGTTCACTGCCTTGATAGTATAATAAGAAGTCAAATCTTCATGATCTTCATCGTCTGAATACATAGTCATAGCTCTTCTTTTCCTTGGTGGTGGTCTAATATCATCTTCATCATCTGAACTCTCTGTGTCTGAATAATCTACCAACTTTGGTTGAGGGTCTTTATCATCAGAAGTGGGTGGGGTATTATCTCTCTGTCATTTAACCATCTTGACTGTTCAAAGTTCTGTAGTGAAATGATGCTGCAATGGGAATGGGAGCTCAATTTATACTGGAAAAACCCAGATTTTTTCTGCAATCAACAGTTGAATTTTCACAAACTGATAGTTGAGTACTTGATTTTTTTTCACATTGTGTCAGGCGAGACTACATGATTTTTTACAGGACTCAGATTTGCAGGCGAGACTACATATTATTTTACTAGGTCTAAAGTGCAGGCGAGACTACAATTTTTGAAAATTTGCAAGAAGTATCAGGCACTGTATAAACAGCACCATTACTCCCCCAGTACTATCCTAACCTCGGAATCCCTGGCGATTGAAACTGTCTCAAATACAAGTCAAATTCCTGCATGTCTCTATGGACCAGAGAATTTGAGGCGGAGCCACTCCAACCCGAAGGTTGGTGCCCTTAAACAGCCGAAGCTGCTCTACCTTTTTAAATGCATATTCAACAGTTTCTGAAGCACAAAGCTTCTCTACGGGCTTCAGCGGACTATAGAGTACCAGTGGTCAGTTATATGTTCAACATATATCTCTACTGACTTAATAGCAAATATTTGCGATTCATATATAAAGTAATCCTATAACAAAATAAGTTTGAAATGGTGTCTCAAATTTGCATACACCACCCCATAATAGTTATCATGCCTTTAAAGTATGTAAAATCGATAACTTGAATATAAAAGGTATCTTATGGTAAAAATTTGAAGTCAATCGGATAAAAAATACCCGAGATATTACAAATTTGACAAAGTTTTGCATATTTTTTACCGTTAAAATTTTCTTATTCAAGGGAGATAATTTATTTGCATGAAAAAGCAAGAACCGGATTTCTAAAAAGTAAAATCATATTTTCCCAATAACTTGAGTTTGCCTGGACCGATTTTCAAAATTTTTGCACCCTATAAAAGCTTAGAACAATTGCTATCTTATCACATTAGAAATAATTCATCTGCAGGTAACACATAAAGAGAGCAAATCAGTTATGGCTTATCAACTACCGACAGAAATACAACATATGATATGGACTTATTCGATGTACATTTCAGCTAAAGGGTTAAGATTCAGGAAGCAAATTCAAGAAGGATGGTTTAAACTTAGGTTGAGACGCTTGTCAAATGCTTTAGAGACTAAATCTCAGGACATCTATCACCAAGAACTAGGCCAACTACTTCTAAGCATGGACGAATTACTAAATCTTCCTGGCGAGATGAGCTTAAGATTTCATACGGAGATGCTCAAGATACATTACTCCAAATTTCACAGTATTGATAAAGCTCGTGTTTGGGTTGTAAGAATGAAGAATTTGACAGTGGATAAACTTTACTCTATTCGTACTCGTGAAACAGATATCAAGTATTTTTTGAATGGAATTATCTATGACAGTAATAAGTTTTATGGATGTTTGTACTTAAAGGAAGAAACTCCTAAGCATCAGGTCAAATGGTTATTGTCTGCATGGAATACTGAAGATGTATCTTAATCTGTGGCATCTTTAACAGCTGCAGGGATTAACCACTTTATAACCAGTGAACTGATTAGGTATATAAACAGACCAGATTCATATAACGTTGCCATTGGACATTATACTCCAAGACAGATAGAACCACAAATTATTTTGAAGTTTCCAAGTCGTGAATCTGATTATCTGCTGAATAACTGAATATGTACACGATCACCAAAAGTCTACCTGTGTGCTTAGATCAAATTTTACATTTTGATGTCTACAAAATAACTTTAGACCACATCTTATCATTAGAACCATCAAGTGCTGAGTTTTTGAAAACGAGAGCAGGAATCAAGAACTGGTTAAACCAATTTGAAACATTTGATACATTCAGATTTTGGACTAAACGTAGTGCTTGAGAGATGTTGAGAATCATTGATGGCACTCCTATCACCTATATGGATTGGGTAACTTATGTGGCAAACAGTGAAAGTTGGATTTCTCACATCGAAGCAGTATTGAAAGAAATTCAACAAGCCTCAGAAGAAGAAGATATGGATTATGAAGATCTCATTTCAAACATAGATAGCTTGATCACGATATAAAAAGAATGATCAAGTCATTTTGATCATCATATCTGAGTTCAACATCATGGAAGAAGCAAGAAAGAAGAAATATTTGGAAATTCCACTTTCCAAGATATTGAAGTTCAGACCTTATAGAAGATTATTGTTCTGCATTTACATCTTATTTTCTCATGATGAGATCACTTTGGAAGAGATTCAACAGAAACTTAATAGTCCTGAAACTTTTGAAGATTTCAAGAAACTTTGGTGGATCAGTATCAGTTATTTGATGGAAAAAGAGACACTGATTACATTTGAGAATTGGAAAAGATGTGTCGCTGACAATCCCAGTGTGATCGAATTTCTCTACAATCATAGAAGAGACAAAACTATTTCTGGACTATAAATAGGTGGACGCCAGTGAGAGAGAATCATTTCACTTCTGACTTTTGAAGAGTAAAGATGGCAAACAGTAGAGATCCAAGGATGGCTAAAGTCTATGATAAGAAGAGCATCTACTATCATTGTGTATCATTGAAGAAACTTTTATCTCAAGAGGAACAAGCTTTGATGCAACCATTAGAAGATAGTTTGAGACAACAAGACAAGTTGAGGCCACCTTATGGAGAATGTCACCATTGTCATGATACGGGACATTGGATTGGAGATTGTCCAGAGGCTAAGAAATTAAGAGAACAACAGATCTCTACAGATAAGAAGAAGCCTGCATATGTACAATGTTTTATCTGTGGACTTGCAGATCATTGGGCTCCAAATTGTCCTAAGAGAGAAGAGGATTTTACATCTCATCAGTCTTCTATATCTACAGAGAAGCAACAGACTGAGTCTTCAGTATCTACAGCGAAGCCTTCAAGGAAACGAAATGCTCCTGAACCAGATATATCTGATATCAGTCCTAAGAGAAGACGCTTGGATACTTGTTCAAAGAAGACACCCATCAGTACAAAGACAGGGAAGAGGCCATATTGTTTCATTTGTAAATCAGACTCTCACACACCTCGCTCCTGTACAGAGATGGTGGCGGAGAACTGGGATAAAGCGATTTCTCATGATGAAACAGACAGTGACTCTATAGTGCATATTCAATAAAAACTGGACTTAAAGGATTTATAGTGACGATCGGTTCTGTTTTTAAGATAGTGTAAGTTGTAAATAAAATTACGGTGTTGAAATTGTGTTTGTTTTTTATTTTGAGGTTATTCTTTAACGAAACTAATTTAGTAGCCCTGAAAAGGACTGTTTGTTTTTTAAAGTCTCCTAAGTAACAAAATATTTCTTACTTAGAAGATTTTAAAATAGGTTGAACAATGGCTACAGGTTTTCTGGAACCAATCCCTCTACGAGCAAGAAATTGCTCTAATCCCAACTTCTTTTGTTGTCTCTCCACCTCTTTCCAATCTTTTCGCTGCAAAGCAGCACACAACTTAGTCAAACTGAATTTTTCAAAGAACTTCATTTTTTTAGAGAGGCACAAAGTACGTTGGGTTATATAGTTGGATAAGTGGATTGACCTATATTCTACTCCTCCGCTAGAGAGAGCAACTTTAATCTGATTGGTCCATTTAAAGATCACGCCATAATTACCCCGTTACTGTGAACATGGTTAGGAAATACTACAATCACACATATCTTAGGCATAGCCTTACATACAAAACTAAGTGCAACATATTAAGTTATTCTTTCTCGAAGAAATGGGTGGCCCTGAAAAGGGCCGGTTTGGTGGTTATATTACCACAGAGGCAAAATTTTAGGAGCAGGGGCATCTACTGGGGCGACCACCACAGGCAGGGCATCGCACAGCCCACTGTTCTACAGTTATAGTTCTTCTCACTGGGATGTAGTAGGGTGGATGGTCTGCCTCCGCATCCCAATCCTCAGAAGGATGAGGTGTGGGGGAAGAATTATCCCCCCAATCTTCCTCCTCGTCACTAATAGTCTCCACCTTCACTTCCATTTTCGCATCATTAATCAAATTTTCGACCCTTCGACTCATCTCCAACATCTTTTGATGATTCTCAATCATTTGCAGAAGAAGTTCACCTGTATCCTTCACAGCATTCACTGTCTCCAGTAACCTCCTAGTAGCATCAACCATAGTCTTGCCCTGCTCCTCCAATTGCTCCAAACGCGAATCCAAATTGCAAGCCATTTCGTTGTTGTTGTTTAACACAAAAACAGAATACAAATTTGAGTTTTGAAACCAGCTTTTATAGTTTTCAAAGGGATTGACCTACATTGAACTCCTACGCTAGAGAGAGCAACAATACACTGATTGGTCAGTTCATTTATTTTCACCCAATCAGAGTTGACTTGATTTCTTGAAACGCGGGAACTTTAAACTAGGTCAATCCGCTTGACAAGTATAAAAGGCTTGAACACACTACACTTTCACCATTCATAATCATGGAGTCATCACTGACAATAGATGACAGTGAATGAGACATTTGCTAGCGATACGACACAACAGTATTATACACCGCAAACACCCTCAGCGTATATACCTCAACCTGTTCAACAGATGCTGCAAAAACAACAGTCAAAGACACAAGTCATTGAAGTCTTACTCAAGGAACTAAATGAGTTAAGATCTAGAGTGAAGAACTTAGAAGAATTGTCTCAGCAACGTCCACAGCAGCAACCTTTAGAGATGCCATTCATCCAGATTCCCATAAGACTTGACATTACGACAAATGATCAAGACACCAGTCAAAACATAGGAGTTGGAAAAGCAACTAAGAAAATTAGAATTACTAAGAGGAAATGCTAAAAATCACCTAGACAATCAACTAACAGCCCTTTTCAGGGCTACCACTTCCCTAGAAAGAATACCACTAAACTTGCTAAATAATATACACTAGTTAATGCTACAGAGTGATGCCTCTAGGAGTTGAGGTCTTGATTGACAAAGAGACTCTAAGACGCATAGTACTTAGCAGCCTTGATTATACCACACATTAACACTACAGAGTGATTAAGGTCTTGATTGAGCAAGAAAAATTGCATAAATTAACAACATAAAACACAATTTTTTCACATGATATATTTTCTTTAAAAAAGTTAAAACCTGTTTTTTTTAAAAAAGTCATACTTGTTTTTTGTGACATTATCAGAATCTTATATACGTAATACATTACGTCATCGATTTTTATAAACCACGCATTACATCATCGATCTGTCTCTGTCTCCCGCCTATAGTAATACTAGTATATACACGGTATATAGACGCAAATGAGCCTATCCGTGAAAAACTGCTTTTCCTGAGCCCTATCCGCTCCAGAAAAGGAGCCTATCAGCCAAAAACAAAACATGGGGAGGGGAGATACTTTAAATCTGGGCCAATATTAGATTGTTTACGATGTAAGTAACATAAAATCAAACGCCACGGGACTTTTAAGACTCTGACTTGATGGATTTTGAAACATATGATAAGGCTGATGTCAAGTGACGTCTACAAAGTTAAACAGAAAATGACTGCTAAGTTTTCGGCGATTTAGTTTGCGTTGGAAAATAAAGCAAAACTAAACAATTCAGTCAATTTTGCCTGCCTACACCATAGCAGAAAATGTTTTATGTTCCACCCCCCTTACTGAAAGCGTCTGGTTTGCTTTTAAAATTGGTTTCCATAGAAAAGAAGGGTCATGTTTGAAAACAAGACGGCTAAGGAGCCTATACGTTGAGAGAAAAATGGCCATTTTGTGGCACATGATAATAAGCCGTACCCATGGCACAGGAGCCTATATGTTATCAGCTACGTGCCATGGGAGCCTATAGGTTATAAAAGTAAGAAATAGCAAATAGGATCCGTAGCCAGTAACCATACAGGCTCCTTAGCCAAAGACAAATAGGATCCCTAGCCAGATTATTTTCTTTTCCATGCCATTTATAGAGAGAATAACATATAATTCGGTCTGTGAAATGCATATAAGTCATTTTCCACATAAATTCTTTACAAAATACCAAAAAAGAATTGCGAGAACAGCCCAAACTGTTCGAAAAAGTTTGTTTTCTTTGTTGTGTAATCGTCTGTGGACGTCGCCGAAATGAAGAGTGTGTCACGTTATAAAAAATCTGCATCATCAACGAACGTGTGGCTGTTTGATTTTTGTCCAATAGCTTCTCTGTTATTCCGTTGCGTTGCCCTTTTCTTCATGTAGTTAATGGAACTTATTATTTTACTTACCTTTTGATGTCACTGTCTATCGCTAGGCTTGTTTTTAGCTGATAGGCTCCTTTTCTGGAGCGGATAGGGCTCAGGAAACGCAGTTTTTAACCGATAGGCTCATTTGCATCTATATACCGTGATATACGTGCCGGAGAAAGAGAGACTATATAAAAATGAACCAGTAATTTATCACAACTGCACTTTTCTCGCAAAATAAACTATCTAATAATACTCAACGTATGACAGACCAGAAAAAAACTATCACAATCACAGATCAGCCTGCGCTTTTGAGCAAAAATAAACTAAGTTAATTTCAATAGCCCAGAAAACTATCACAATCATAGACCAAACTAATCTCAACAGCCCAGAAAACAATCACAACCATAGGCCCAGCCAGAATTTCCCCGAAAATAAAGTTATTCTCAATAGCCCAGGAAACTATCACAATCATAGGCCAAACCAAAATACCCCTAAAATAAACTAAGTTATTCTTAGCTAGTCACTCAAGCTTACCAGGGTAGGCATCTATGGCCTCAAAATTTTTAAGCCTGAAAAATTCTAAGTTCTTTTCAGGCTTAAAAATTTTGAGGCCAGAGTGCCTCCCATTACTACTCACAGGTGGCACGTGCCAAGATCAAGTGGTTTCCGTGCTGTCCGTGTTTGTTTAAATGTGGGTCATTTCTCATTGTCCACTTCAAGCAAAAACGTGTCCATCAAAAAAGTTAAATGTTGGTTGGTTTACGTCCCCATCAACAGCTAAGGTCATGTCGCCGATGTCATGGTCAGTTCACCTAACCACTCTTTTTTTCTTCGGTACATATGTAACTTTCGCTTGTACATGTATTATAACATTCTTGAGTCAGCGGAAGTGACATAGGCGTAGGAAGTTTTTCAATATTGGAGGGGCCAGAGCTAGCGAGGCTAACTTCAATACCTGGAGTGTGTGTGTGTGGGGGGGGGGGGGGGTATTGCAAAATGTACACACACACACACACACACACACACACATGCTGCTAAATGTATGCAATCATGCACATGCATATGCAGGCATACATTTATACATTTACATCCTGATATGAAAATCATTAAAATCAAATGCAAAAAAAACCCAAATATATACATGTAATTTTACTTCAAGTAAGTGAAGAGAACGAGGAAAGTTTTTGGTTATCAAATTTCCTAAAAGCTATTGGAATCTGCATACATATATACCGATGCATTATTAAAATCAAAGTTATAAGAAACCAAATAAAAACTTTCATTTCAGTACGAGCGAGCGAAGTGAGCGAGGAAATTTTTTTGACCTTGCGCAGAGAAGTGAGGGGACATAGTATTCGGCTTTCCGTCCTTCGGTCCCCCTTCTGGTAGTAGGTACTTTGTGTATGCAACTTCTGCTACAGTTTTACTCCGATTCCTGTGAGACTTTACTGGTGTTTAGGGCATGGTCTGAAGATGTGCATATTGTTTGGATATCATGCTCAGATTATTTTTGTCACTTTTCCACAAAATTAACTCAGTCATTTTTTCGGCTGAAGTTAATAGATACTATGTACCTTGTGTATGCAACTCCTCCTACAGTTTACTCTGACTCCTTTGAAACTTAACATGTGTTTCGGTCATGGTCTGAAGATGCACATATATTAGGCCATGAGCTACTAAGGGTTTTGCTCCCCCAAGGGGAACTTTGTAGACTATGTTTTTTTCTAAAAGCATGACATCTAACGAGCTTTTTGCAATATGTTGGCCATCTGGCGGTTGGGGCGTTTGGGTGCTGCAGCGTGTTAAATACGTTACCCCTCATTTTTTTTGAAAAACAAATACATGTATATAAAATTAAGTCTATTAAAGTGGTACTTGCACTATTCAAATTGGCTAAACAGGCATGTAATATGTAAGAACAGTTAATATCCTGCAGATACTGATGTTTGTTAGAGTCATTTAGGCCCATTATAGAGCATTTACATTACATTTTCAACTACACCCAATAAAACCATTGATATTTTGTTATATAGTTTCTTTCCATAACTGCTGCATGAGTATTTTAGATTAAAAGAACATGTCTCTAAAAGACAATTATATAACTGACCATTTCAAAACTGCAAACAGCTTGCTGTTATCACAAAAACTTCAGGAGTTATAAGCTGTTGAATATGACAAACCCTAAGAAAACGTTATGTACAGTAAGAACCTTCTCATTAAAAAAACAAAGCATGTAATCCTATCTCTAAGCTTTTAAACACCATATATGAGCATTATATTGATAAACAAGAGTGAAAGGGGATATTGAACATTGTTTCTGGTGTAAAGTATCAGTTTTTTGTTTGTTTGGCAATATGTAACGTATGTTACAAACTTTATGGCTTTCTATATATTGCTTATTTTCTCTAAATGATACATCAAAGGGTATTTTATTTTATTTCAGAACTGATTTTTGTGTTAATTAAACATAAAGATACTAGCTTGTCCACAATAGAATTTATCGGTTCTTATTAGGAGACTATGTCAAATTTAGCATATTTACTTTTGTGAAATAGTTTATGTTAGAACGTTTTTAAAAACAAAACAAATGTCGATTTGGCCAAAGCTCTAGGTTTTAAACCTCATTAACAAAGACAATTTTGCTCACAAGTACCAGCTGAAGAAGGATAAGTTCCCATGTTCAGTCAAAATTGTTAAAGTAATATAAACAAGCAAATTCGACGAATTTATATCCCCCGACGAAGGGTTATTTGAGAGAAACATGTAAACCACAAAACATAAATCCCATTTATCTAACCCTAAGTTCTCCTACAGTATCATTCAGATCATAACAAATGCCTGTCAAGTAGGTTTTAGTGCTTGGTTCAATAAAAATATACTTACATCTGCACAATTTCAATATCTGACCTTTAAACCCAACCTCAGAGGTCAAGAGTGTGTGTAAATTCAAAGTGTTACCTTGCATGTAGGTCTACACTTCTTCCACTTTACTTTGATATGCAACATGACCACTTTTAGAAAAAAACAAAAAATGACCTTTTGACCCCACCCCAGGGATCATTGGTGTGTGTGATGAGAGCACACTTGCTTTCATGGTGCTCTATGCTCAATTCCCTTTAATTTGATATGCAACATGAATACTTTCAGTAAAAGATATAGTTTGACCTTTTGACCCCACCCCCTGGGTCAAGGGTGTGTCTGTTGGCAAAATATTTGCTACCATGTTGCTGCCAGCCTCGTCAGCTTTAATTTGATATGCAACATGACTACATGTACTTTCAGAAAAATATATAGTTTGATCTTTTGACCCCGACCCCTAGGTCGAGGGCGTGTCTATGGGCAAAATATTTGCTACCATGTTGCTGCCAGCGTCGTCAGCTTTAATTTGATATGCAACATGACCATATTCTGAAAAAGTCTAATTTTGGCCTCGGCCCCGCCCCTAATTCCACCGAAGGGGCTCGGACCCAGGCCTTCAAACTGAAATCCCGTTTGATATGTTTCACATCTTTTGCTGCTCTGCCTGCATGCAAAATTTCAGCGAAAAAAAATAATTGCCTCAGTTATTGCGAAATTTAAATATTTGACCTTTGACCCCTTAGGTGGGGTCAAAGGGGGATGGGGTAAAACTTTGACACTGCTATTCTTACTTACAGGCACTTGGCAATCATGGTCTATAGTGAGAAGTTGTTAAATATAATAGCTTTGATGAAATGTGAAGATCATCACACAAAAAAGGGCAATAACTCAAGTGTTAAGGGGTGGATTTTGACCAAACCTATAGGATTTAGAAAGTCCATTTGTACCAAGAATGAATTAAATCTGACCAATAGGTACTGAGATATGGTTCCGGACAGACAAAAAGTGTGGACGGACGGACGGAATGGATGGATGGATGGATAGACAGACGGACGGACGACGCCAAAAATATATCCCTCCAACTTCGTCGGGGGATAAATACCAGATAAAATATATCATAAGGTACTATGTATCTCTAAAATGCTTTGAAAGGCTGAAATGTTTATGTATGGTGGATTTAGATTTTGTATTACTTATCTGAAGAACACTAAGTTTGATCCAGTCACTTATTTAACAACAACCAAAATATTTTAGTGTGCCCAGTTAACTGCTGCTCAAATTATACAAACATAGCCAGTAACGCAATGCACGCTGGAAGTCCTTGTATATTTTGGTTCATCTACAATAACAAAAAATGTTGTATGGTAGGTTGCAGCATACAAAACATTTGTGCTATTACAACCCAAATAGAATCAAGTATTTGTAAGTTGGTAGAGCAAAAATGATACATGTATATGTTACATAGATACTATGCATCATAGGTGTATATAATCCTATACTGTTTGTAGAGACTGTCTCCAAATCAAATTTTATACTGATATTGTTGTATTTGCGTATACAAATGTTGATGCATTGCTTTACTTTTGGCTTTTAAATAGACTTTAGTTTATCTTCAGTATAGCCTTCATTGTTTAATGGATGTAACTGATAATTAAATCAACATAGTTCTTCTGATCATTTGCTTAAGCAATGTAATTTTTTTTGTAAATGGATAATTCGAACAAATATTTCTGTGTAATGGGAAAATTAGTGATAATGGTGGATTTTACATGACAATAATCACAAGTGATATGATCATATCCAAGAAAACAAGTCAATTGTTACTTACGATACCCATTTAAATTTATAGGACTTTATTTGCCAGGATAAGGCCAGACCGAATTTGACATTCAAGTTGATTTAAAAAAAAAGATTTCGCAATCTTCTTTTAGAATGTTGGATGGAAGAGTAAAATATCTAAAGTAAAATATTCAGTCATGAAATCTTACTTACATATATTGGTAGTTTTAGCAATCAATGCTGAAATAACTGATATTTCTTTCACATTGAAAAGGATACCATAAAGTTCAGATATTGACAGCAGTGTGACTTTAAAGACTCTATTGTCATTTATATTACATGTATGTTTGATATAGTATACCAAATATTGAAACCTTTGTCAGATTTGTTTTTGACAGTATTGCCTTTCGATGAAAAAATATTGTTTGTCTCATTTATTGTAATTTAAAAAGCGCTCAAATGAATATTTGACCAGCACGTGAGCTTTTGGTACTTATCACATATTAGCAAATATCTCTGATCCATTGATTGCTCGTGCTGATGCAGTCGAGCTAGCCATATTAATTCTGGTCAGAGTCTGCATCTATATATCCATACTTTGTGGATGCAGACAGCAAAGGCTCTGGTGAGTCTGCAGATTTACAAGGCTTGCCTGAGCCCTCATTTCTTGATACTGCAATGAGTACTAGTACCAAATCAAATATGCTGGCTCATTTGATTTATTCTTTGTTACTAGTTATAATCTAGTTAGCTTGATTTGAAATATCCAAAGGATTAATAGCATGCAACTTTATAACAATGATCATGTTCCCATGTGGCATGCTTAGTACCAAATTTAATATAAAACAAAAATACACTGTTAAACTAAGTCTTATTGACATAAATAATTAAAATAAAAAATCCCAATGAACTGTTGAAGTCCTTTCATTTAGTCATGTCTATAATACAATACTATTAATGCAAGGGATCTTTTTCTTAGCATTAACTTACATCTTTTCAATATATGACTAAATTGAACATTTTGAACAAATGATGCCTAGCTAGCTGTTTAAATGCTTCACAAAATTGAAGAAACAGGTAAAACAGATGATAAGTGTAATAATCTCCTTAAATATTCTTGTTATGCATGTTACCAGGATTATTTTTTTCTTTCTTCGCCAAACTAGACATGCTGTTTACTACCATAGGTATTATAACCATAGGGATAGGCATTTGGGGTACCATATTTGGGATAGAATTTGTTAGGATTAAAAAGGAATTCAGTTTTCATTTAAAGGACCAGGGATAACACCTAAATAAATCATTCATTTCTCAATATTAACCATGCCTGAAATTACTTAAAATTTTACAAATTGTGAGCTAGCTTTCGTCCTTAGTTGTTTTCATTATAATAGTTGTTGTATTCAATAGCTGATAAGCTTTATATATATTTGGTTGGCTCACACTTTTGGTAATAGATCTTACTAAGCTACTACATGTTTAAAATCCTGTTTCATCGAGACTGAACTGTAGACAGTATGGAAAAATGTCTTGTATATATCATGTCATGTATTAAATTAAGTTAACACATACAAGTGCCGGAGATAAATGCTATTATTCAAGCATTTAAGAAACATGATTTGATTATTTAGATAAGTAGTTTCTATAAGCAATATTTACATATTCGATAAAAAAAACACTCTTAATTGAAATAGCATTTTATGTGCTTTAAGTTCAAGTGTCTTCCTTTACATCACCTGTGCTTTTTTCAGAGTTGAATTTCTCTTATATTTAATGTTAAAAAAGACACTTTTCATTATTACTCTCATTATTGAGCCCTACAATGGCAGTAATTTACACCCCTTAACAGTATAAAAACTCATATTATGCTATTTATGCATTAAATTCATGTATTCAAAAGAAAGTAACGCATGTAACAGTAATAAAAGGTACCTAAATGAGTTAAAATTATACTGCTAGTCATTTACTTTCAATTACAAGATACTATTGATTTGTAAGAATAAGGAATAATATTGATATTAACACTTAAGGAGTTCCTATTATTTTAGGGTAACATGGTAAACTCCGCAATAGCAGGGAAACATCACAACCCTTAAAGTTCTAACATACATTATTTTTTTGCTTATATAACGTGGTTTTAAAAGATCATAGTGGACAAAACTCTTCCTAGGAGGTGTTTTGGCAGCACATGGTCTAGTGATTGCACAGGGCTAAAAAGTAGTTTATTAAAAATAAAGTAACGTATATAACTGAAATATAGTGTGCATATGTTGTTTTAACACATACCGGCTATTTGTTGCATTTAATTTAGTGCTTTTAAGACAATCAGCATGTGAATAAATAAAAATTATGTAAAGCTTTGTATTTGAACAAAAGGATTCAGACATGTTTTCGGGCAACGTAGTTAACATGGCTGTTACACGGTAATGCCCCAACTGCCAGATGGTCAACATATGTATACGCAAATACAACCATGTCAGTATAAAATTTGATTTGGAGACAGTCTCTTCAAACAGTATATGATTACATTCACTTATGATGCATAGTATCTATGTAACATATATCGATTTTTGCTCTACCAACTTACAAATACTTGATTATATCTGGGTTGTAATAGCACAAATGTTTTGTATGCTACAACCTACCATACAACATTTAGTAAAAGAAATTGTTATTGTAGATGAACCAAAATATACAAGGAATACCAGCGTGTATTGTGTTAATGACTATGTTTGTATAGTTTGAACAACAGTTAACTGGGTACACAAAAATATTTTGGCTGCAGTTAAATAAGTGACTAGATTAAACTTAGTGTTCTTCAGATAAGTAATACAAATATCTTAATCCACCATACAAAAACATTTCAAACTCAATTTAATGCTGTCTTCCACAGCATTTTAGACTTACATAGTACCTTATGATATGTTTTATATGGTAATATATGTTACTTTAACAATTTTGACAGAACATGGGATCTTATCCTTATTGAGAGCAAAATTGTCTTTGTTAATAAGGTTTAATACCTATAACATTGGCCAAATCGACATTTTTTTTGTTTGTTTTATAAAAAGTCTAAAATAAATCATTTCACAAAAGTAAATATGATTTGACATAGTCTCCTAATAAGAACTGATGAGCTCAATTGTGGACAAACTAGTATCTTTATGTTTATTCAACACAAAATGCAGTTCTGAAATTGAAATAAAATACCCTTTGGTGTATCATTTAGGGAATTAAGCAATATATAGAAAGCCATAAAGTTTGTAACATACGTTACATATTGCCAAATTAACAAGAAACTGATACTTTACACCAGAAACAATGTTTAATATCCCCTTTCACTCTTGTTTATCAACATGAAACTCATATATGGTGTTTGAAAGCTTACATGTAGGAGTACATGCTTTGTTTTTAAATGAAAAGGTTCTTACAGTACATATCATTTTCTTAGGGGTTGTCCTTTTCAACAGTTTATAACTCCTGAAGTTTTATGATAGAAGCAAGCTGTTTGCAGTTTTGAAATGGTAAGTTAATTGTCATTTAGAGACATGCTATTTTAATCTAAAATATTTAGTTAGAAGTTTATAAAAAGAAACTACATAACAAAATATCGATGATTTTATTGGGTGTTGTCGAAAATGTAACGTAAATGACAAAATAATGGGCCTGAATTACTCTAACAAACATCAGTATCAGTATATTTTTCTTTTTTTAAACAAATGAGGGGGAACGTATTTAACACGCTGTAGCACACAAATGCCCCAACCGCCAGATGGCCAACATGTTGCAAAAAGCTTGTAAGATGTTATATAACAAATGATAGCCTACAAAGATCCCCCTGGGGGAGCAAAACCCTTAGTAGCTCATGGCCTATTACTTTCATGATAGCTCATATTTAAAGATAAACATTAAGTGGCGGGGACATAAACTATCTGAATTTGCTTGTTGGCAAGGTATTTCACAGACCGTTTACCCAGATACCTCCAACACGGGTATGTTTTACTAACCTGGGTATAAAAGCAAGAAAGACAGCAAGGATCAGGAATCGATACAATGAAGTACCTCACCTGTCCAATACTTTTATCGAAGGCGGGAAAAATGTATGGGGGATCTTTGTAGGCTATCATTTCTTATATAACATCTAACAAGCTTTTGAACATGTTGGCCATCTGGAGGTTGGGGCGTTTGTGTGCTACAGCGTGTTTCATAGATGTAAGTATCTGTTTTCTCTTATCTTGATGATATTTGCCAGGGTTGTTTTTAAACCATTATAGGAAAATATCTATTAAGATTATATGAACAATTGGCGTATTGCTTGTTGTTTTCTCAAAATCTTGTTTCATAAAATCGCCAGATCAGAGAATTGGAGGCTTGAAAATCCTTATTTCAATGCACAAAAATGAAAAAACCCTGTTTATTAATCTCTAAATTATTTTACAAAACGCAAAAATATAGCGATGCTGCGATTTTTAAGTCATTTTTGGATCGATAAGTGTGCCCTTTACAAATACAAAATCTATTTTTAATTGGGCACTATCCTTTGATATGGTACAACATACCACGGGTTAAATTCCTTAGCAATTGCAATAAACAAGGGTATATGGTAAAACAAACCACGGGTTATAAAATGTAAATGTTCCTATTTTTCAAAGAAAACTTTCATAGATGTAAAGTAAATGCTCTGTTAGACCGATTTAACGTTTGGTGACTAACCGAACGTTGTTATTAAGACTCTTTCGCTGTACAAACACCATGATAATAATGATAATAATCGAAGTCAGGGAAAGTCTTATTAAAATTGATTATATGAACTGATTATATTATATTTCTGATTATATGAACAATGTGGGGAACACTCATGAAACTAAGGAGCCACACGGTAAGGAAAACAACAATAAAGTGTGTACTCCCACTCCCAGTGAAGACTCAAATCAGCTTGAGTCCCCACCAAATGGGACCAGAGCCTTTGCTGTCTGCATGAAAATGTTTAAAGTCCTTGTGCATGCAACGAGTCGAAAACGATGGTTTTGGTCATATTGAAGGGCGGATGCCTAGCGCTGATCTGAGGCATAGGTATGTTGCATGTTCTATTATGGTGCGTCATTTAGTTTTCATGTCATAACACTTTTAAAATCTGGAGTTACGTGACTAAATGTATTAATGGATATAGAAAAAAAGTAGATGGTATTGAGGCTACATTGGTGACTAATTTCATATATCACACTGGTAAATGTAAAAGCACTGGAGGATACTACAAGGAACTGGTGCTGGCGTAATTCCGCACTGGAGCTGGCGTAAAATCTATACCTATTGATTTTATTATTTCTTTATAAGCTTGCGTTCATGTTATTTGTGATGACACCAGACGCACAGACTGTCGGTAATATTGCAGTCGCGTGGCTCTTGTTGATTTAATTCAAAGTTTGGCCAGCAAATCCGACACAGTTCTTGAGTTTGACCATTACATTTTTTCTAGTGTGACTGCATATAATGAGGAAAATCTGCATGTCTAGGCGCGGCGGATATCATAGTCCAATGAAATAGCATCCAAAACGATTACAACTGCTTATTTTTTCTTGGTAAACTAGCAAAAGTTTTATTGATGATTTTTATTACAACGCATTGGGAGCATATTTTGACGCATTGATTCAACGCACTGATGGTTGCACAGATGTGCCATGGTGCAGACTCACCACAGCTTTTGCTGTTCACATAAACAGTACACAAATCGCCATAGGAACCAACACAATATATTTTGTTACTGTGGCGAGGCTCAGGCGAGCCAATGCAAATGTGCAGACTCGCCAGAGCCTACGCTGCCAGCACATGAGATTTTGATACTTATTGCATTGTCCAGTAACTACACCTGCACAAATGTGAACTCACCAGTCTTCGCCCTGGGGTGAATAGAACAAAAATCGCCATCTGAGGCAGCGCGTGAGATTTTGGTACAGTGACGAAGGCTAAGGTTAGCCTGTGCAAATGTGTAGACTCGCCATTGTCCTGTAACTATGCCTGCGCAAATGTGCAGACTCCTCAGTCTACCTGCTGGCGTGAATAACACACGAATCGCCATCTGAGGCAGCACACGAGATTTTGGTACAGTGACGAAGGCTAAGGTAAGCCTATGCAAATGTGCAGACTCGCCAGAGCCTTTGCTGCTATCACAAAAACAATAAATCGCCATTCGAGCCAGCACATGATATTTCGGTACTATGACGAGGCTCAGGCGAGCCTGTGTAAATTTGCTGACTCGTCAGAGTCTTCGCTGTCAGCGCATGAGATCTTGATACTTATTGCATTGTCCAGTAACTACACCTGCACAAATGTGCAGACTCACCAGAGTCTTCGCCCCGGGCTGAATAGAACAAAAATCGCCATCTGAGGCAGCACACGAGATTTTGGTACAGTGACGAAGAGCAGACTTAGGGGCCGACTTGACTTCAGGCCGAGTTGACCCGCTACCGAGCCGACACATGCATGGATCCGAGACTTGGACCCGCCGCCAGAAAAAACACACACAAAGCTATAGATTTCCTTGTGAATACTGGTACGGACCCCCTGGAAAATCACAAAGCTACCCAGCAAGTATTCCGGCGCTGGCGAGCCATCAGCACAGGTCGAAAGTTCAAAATTATGATGCATCATGTTTTATCTTGGCAAATGACGGTTTAATGCTATTTTGTGCAAGCAGAAGGCTCTGGCGAGTCTACACATTTGCACAGGCTTACCTTAACCTTCGTCACTGTACCAAAATCTCGTGTGCTGCCTCAGATGGCGATTTGTGTTCTATTCACCCCGGGGCGAAGACTCTGGTGAGTCTGCACATTTGTACAGGTGTAGTTACTGGACAATGCAATAAGTATCAAGATCTCAGCTGTCAGCGAAGACTCTGACGAGTCTGCAAATTTACACAGGCTCGCCTGAGCCTCGTCAAAGTACCGAAATATCATGTGCTGGCTCGAATGGCTCCGGGTCTGCGCTCCAGCTGGGTCCATAGTCGGGCTTCGTTTGACTCCAAATCGTTTGCAAAGGTAGACGTCACCGACGGACAAAGAGCTCCATTTTCAGCCATGAATCACGTGCGCTTCCGGTCTTGACCTGTGCGTCATATTGTTGTTGTTGTTGTTGTTGTTGTATTAGGGATCCAGCCAACTCCCATAGGCTAGGTCATAATAAGTTCCGGTGCTGGGAACCACTGTGAGAAATCACGTGATGACTCTGTATATAAACTGATGACAACTGACAGACACTTATTGCTAAGATTTCTCTCTAAGCAACAAGAATCTATTCTCCTCATTTTCAATCCAAATAGAAAATATGGCGTCTTCATTAGCATATGGATCTAGTTTTACAGCATTCAAGTCCACGTCAGGTAAGCCATCGTTTTACGCCTTATTCGTGTATAGAAATGTGAAATTGTAGTTGCTGATAAAGTTTCCAAACTTTCCAGAGTATTGCAGATTTCTTGTTGGCGAGAGGAGAGTGTATCTTTTGGTTGCATGCCCACGGGATAAGTAAGGTGTTGTAGTCTGACCCAGTAAAAATTCCAAAATGAAATAATATTGGCCCACCTTCACATTGACAGACTTTAGCCCCAGTTGGTCGCTGGCATTTTGCGCCCGACCTTTTGGCCCATGTCAATTTCGGCCCATAACCAAATCGGCCTATACAATTTCGGCCCACAGGTATAATAATGTATAATCGGTATGTTTGTCTATTATTTTTATAATCATATCGACTTACCTGTAATTATCCAGTCCAAACACAATAATTAATAAGAATGGTCCATTTTAATTGATTAGGAGTTTTTGTATGTAAGAGAAGAGTTCATCACATAGGCAGCCAAGGCTTACTCCAATTTTTAGGGTTCACATTCATTTTTTTTATCATCGGACGTTTCTAGCAAATGTTAAATCCGGCCTGTCAATGAAAATATTAACATAAATAGAAAAAGTCAAAATGAAAATGTAAATGAAGATATGAACGATAATAACTGAATTTATAAGTCTCATTTAATGGGACTAGCCAAGGCTCAGACGAGCCTGCGCATTTGCGCACTCTAGCAAGAGCCTTTCCTGCTCGCATATGAAACGCAAGGGATTCTTTGAAGACTTTCTTAATCTAATTATTCAGTTTAACTCACTGAACAAGTTGTATTTGCTAATGGAAAATAAACAGGTGATTTATGATTATTTCTTCAATTAAAGATAGTGCTCAGTCTATGCGTTTTTCTAGTCTTTACTAGTTTGTAAAGTCAATCTATTTTCAGTTGTTTTCTCTCAATATAACTCTAATAAAAAAATTTAAATATTTTTAATAATATAAAATCTCTTTTACAGAAATCCAGGTTGACAAAATTTATGTGCCGAAATTGACATGGGATGACTTTGTTATGGGCCTTAAATACCCTGAACCCCCCAGTTATACATTCAATATTTTTTGCGCCTGTAGAGCCATAGCTACAGCTTATTCCCCGATAGAGAATCCTCTCCAATAAAGAATCACTTGTGTAAACTTTCCCATATATTTCTTCCACTTGATGAAGCAAAGCCTAACCTTTTGTATTGTTACTCAGAGGGGCATCACACAACTCACAGTATTGCAGGCCCCAGACCTATAGTGATGTCCTGAAGAATTCTTTTTTCCCTGAGGACTATTCCCCATTGGAATAGTTTGGCCCCAACTGTGGTCGCAGCTGAGACCACAGAGGAGTTCTGGGCACTCACCAGAAGGTTTTTTTTTTATTTCTAAATTCAAAATTTACTCACATCTGATAATGATCAGATTCTGATTGACAGAGTATTAGTAGAAAGACAGTTAGAAAGGTTAATCATTAGGGATGCAGAACATAATTAGTTTCTTCTGAATTCCTTAAAATTACCTCTTAAGTTGGCTAAAATGTGTTGTAGTATATTGTCAGTAAAGCAATTTTAAACCTGGTTCTCAAAGCAAAATTTAAAAAAAAAAGAAGATAATTGTTCAGTTGAAAGGAATCAATGTGGTTCCAAAACCATGTCGGACATGCCCTATGATATCAGACTTACATATAAAAAAATTGACTTCCAGCTGCCATGAAATTTAACAGATGACAGTGTTATCTTGGACAGTAAAGAACCACTTATTTTTGGATGTGTCTTATGATGACTTTTACTGAGTTGGTGGTGACAGAGAATGAAAGTATGCATCCTAACATAGAGTTTACTCATCAAATAAAAGTTTGCTACTACCTGAAAGCAAATAAAGCAGATTGTATTGAACCTTGAACAAAAATATACTTCTGGTGTCAGAACTTATAAATATTTACGAATATTGTAGCTTATAATAAGCACTTATAAAATTTGAACCAAAATTTTGTGTTAAAACTGTAGTAGAATGACCTAAACTACTTGAATACGTTCTTTAGGGGTGAAACTTTAGATCACTAAATTTTTAATGTGATGCTCAATCCATTTTTACCTTGGGGCTGGACTATTTTCAGGTGATTCTTTACTGGGGAATATAGTTCTTTACTGGAGACACTGTATAAGGGTTATAAGTTGCCACTACAGGGCTCTACATTACCATTTTAACCTACTAGCCCTGTAGGGCAAGGACCTTGTGAAATGTACTTGTCCTGACCTAATATGCACTAGCCCTGACCTAAAATATGCTAATTTTCAAATTATATAAAATTGAACATTAGAGGAGCTGAGGCATTTGCAAGTGTCAAAAAAAGCTGTAAACTTGTGTATTACATGTATGCATGTGCATGTCTGTTAATAAAATCCGTTTCTTCATTAATAAGTTGAGCTCCATATGTTGTGTGCTACATTTGAAAGTTTTTTACCTTTAACTAGCCCAATCGGGCTACCAGGGCCCAGAATTTACTTGTCCTGACCATGATTCTACTAGTACAGGTACTATAGGAACATGCTTACTGTAGAGCCCTGCACTACTCTGTTAATCAAAGCTTTTTAATATTAAACTTACATGGGCTGTAAGAGATATGGTGGATGTATTATATGTGTATTGTTACAAATCAGTTGGCAGTTGTGACAAACACAATTTGTCAAGAACAGAACCTTTAGTGTTTCTTTGTAGTATGACCGATGCTTTTTTCTTTTATCTTTGCTGATGTTTAAATCAGACACCCTAGAATAACGACGAAGGGGGAGCTTAAAACCGTGCTCTAACTTCCAATTTTAGTTAAACAGCGATGTAGGCGGGAACTTCCTAAATAGCGACAAAGTAACTCGTATGTAAATGTTGTATAATTGACAGTTTAGGCCGGATGCAGGGAGGAGGGAATGTAAATTTCGTCAGGTGTCAGTAACACGTGTTTATTTGCGCCTGAGCCATACTACAAGTTAAATAAAGGATTTTTTCTCGGCTTTCTGTTTAAACCACTCGGTGGGCTACGCCCACCTCGCGGTTTAAACAAGAAAGCCTTGTGAAAGAATCCTTTATCTATTACTTATTGGGGAATAAACTGTACAATTATCCCAATTTGTCAAATTGTGATACATCTCGTGAAGAATCGGTGGATTCTGGAACCTCCACGGCAGGGCTACGATGAGTTTAAACTTGTCATGTTGGATTGTCCGTGTGGCCTAAATCATAGCCAGGCCTCAAAATATCTGAAAATAGGCACTTGTCCTGCATGGCAAGTATGGGGAAAAAATTAATTTTCACTAGAACTACCAAAATTCTCACTTGCCCTGCAGCCTGAGGCACTCGTAAATACGAGTGGACAAGTGATATTTTCAAGCCCTGATAGCTCTACCCTGGCAGAATCGGGATCATTCCTAGTGGTACCATAGGTGTATTTGTGGCATTTGGGGTGAATCGGGTATCAAATGACACCACGATTCCCCCCCCCCCCCCCCCCCCCCCAATTCAACCAGTTTCATCCCGATCAGGACGTCTGCCCTATAATTATGTCATGACCCTGCCGTAGCAGCACTGTCACAAATCACAGTGGATTTGTAGGGACATCATAGGAACATGGTTAGACATTGTAGTGATCTCTAATTCTAAATGTTCTGTTTTATCCATCCCCATTTTATAGAATAAATCACATCGGGACAAATAGTGCTGAATCATAGCCAGAATCGGGAATGTATAATAATTATTTAACTGTGCTTGAGTTCATGCTGTATTACCAGAGGCAATTCCAGGATTTCTTTGTTGAATGGATTAGACGCCAGACTCTCACGTGTTGGACCCTGATTCTTTGCAAAGGGGGTTTGATTTTTTAAATTTACCTGATTTTTAGCTCACCTGAGCCATTGGCTCATGGTTATTGGATGTGTGTCGTGTGTCGTCAACAATTGCTTTAAAGGACATCTCTTCCTAAACCACTGGCTGGATTTTGACCAAACTTGGTAGGAATTTACTTTATATGGTGTTCTTTAAAAATTGTTCAAATGGGTCCGGTCTGTTGCATATCTAGGTCACACAGGCTAAAAATACATTATCAAGATGAAAACTTTGAAAATCTTCTTATCTAAAACCACAAGGCCTAGAGCCTTGATATTTGGTATGTAGCATCATCTAGTGGTCCTCTACCAAGTTTGTTCAAATTATGCCTGGCCCCGCTCCAGGGGTTACATGTTTTACATAGGCTTATATAATGTAAACATGAAAGATTATTCTTGTCTATAACCATATGACCTAGAGTCTTGATATTTGGCATGTAGCATCACCTGGTGGACCTCTACTAAGTTTGTTAAAATTAGGCTCCTGGGGCCAAAAATGGCTCCACCCCGGGGTCAATGGGTTACATAGCTTAATGTATAGTGAAAACATGAAAAAATCTTCTTGTCTGAAATCATATGGCCCAGAGTCTTGATATTTGGTATGTAGCATCACCTGGTGGACCTCTACCAAGTTTGTTCAAGTTATGACCCTGGGGCCAAAAATGGTCCCGCCCCGTGGGTCACATGAGGCTTATATAGGGAAAAAATGAAAAAAATCTTATTGTCTGAAACCACAAGGCTTAGATTAGAGCCTTGATATTTGGTTTGATGCATCACCTACTGGACCTCTACCAAGTTTGATCAAATTATACTCATGCAGCGAAAAATGGCGTGCCCCGCTGGTCACATGTTTTATAAAATAATAAACTTGTGATTAACGATCTCTGTAACCAGGGATTTCTCTAAGATTTGGAGTAGCCGGCAAACATTGCCAGGAAACTGGCCAAATTTACTGTTTTATGGTGCAATCTAATGGACCAATCTTCAAAGTAGCCGGCACATAAGGCAAAGTAGGTGGCTGTTTTTGCCAGCTGCCCGCTCTTAACGAAAACACTGGTAACTGGCAGGATACCTGGAGTTCGCCAGAACCCTTTTGCCAATAGTCTGAAAAATAGGCCAAGATTATTATTGCGTTAACATGAATTCAAAGGAAGCACTTTGGGGTCCCCTAAGACACTTTTATGGGTATACCCTCAAAATGGGGGTTGGTGTGTAGGGGACGATGTATGATCTTATCAAAAGTACCAAATGGCATTCTTACAGGTTTGACAGACCAAAATATACTTGGGTAACAATATTTTACAAATGTATTGTTCTTTTGAAGAAAATTATACATAAAAACCGTCACTGAAAAAAATGTTCGGGTGGTGCTTAACTTGTGATGCTATGTATATAAACAAATCGGGAAATGTTCTATTTTAAGAACAAAAAAGCAGCACCTTTTAAAACTTAAAATTTTTTCATATATATTTTTTTAAATCTGCTTTTTTGTATAACAATGTGACGAAAAAATGTGATATGACTGCTTTATAAAAAGAATATGCCTAAAAGTATAACTGACTTAACTGTTAGAGTCATTACCAGATACTTCGGACACCTAAAGGTTTACAGCTTTTTACTGTTTCTTGGTTAATCTGACACTATGGAAAACGACTTGGTCTAATAGAGGATATCGGTAAAAAGCTATACATAGCTAATGTTACTTCTGTTTATACTCTCTGACTTAAGGGCAATTGCGGGTAATACATCCCATATTAAAATCTTTTTAAGTCTTTGCATACAGCTTGTTTTATGTATGAACTGTTATTTATGAAATAAAAAGGATATGTAACCATGCTTGATTTTTCATAATCTCACATGGAGGTTTTCAGCATTTTACAAATTTTCTGAAAAAAACCCATGTCCTTAATATTAAGTTAAAATAGGTGTAATCGCCATCCAGCTTCTTTATTTTAATTTTAATTATTACCCACGACAAAAAAGTGAAAATTTATTTGTTTTCCCAAGCCTTGACAAGATACTGAATGATATATTTTGGCAATTACCCCAAAATAGGAATATTAAAATCTGGCATTAGCAATCGTTTTGTTTTTATTTCATAGACTTGTATATTACCTTTTAGAAGAAAAAAATAAAAAATGGGGGTCACTGAACTAATTTTCCTTCAGGTGAGTAAAATATACCCCCACCCCACATATTTTGAGGATAATTCAATATAAAACGTTATGGAGTGTACTTTTTGTCATTTATATCAATTCATATTACTTTTAGGAAGTAATTCATTATTATAAAGCTGAAAAAAGAAGAAAAAAATAATGTATAATATTTGCCCACCCAAGAAACGACCCTGGTCCACTGGTTCAAGAGTATGATACGCTAACCACCAGGCTATGGGGTCAGATCATGCTCCGCCCAAAATAACTATATATTGGACACACAATCCCAGTACCGGCCATATTTGTATTCGCATACACAGTATACATGTACACTTGATTATTTTGTATATTGTTTGATTTCGCCAAATCTATTTATCAGTATTTGGCACTGAGATGATCATTTACAATAACGGGTCAATAGATATTTCGGAAACATTTTAGCTACTTTATTTTGTCCAGAAAATGCGGAAATATCCATCTGACTAAAGCGTATCTGAAAACTGTTTTGGTGCGAATTTGAAAGTGGTCAAAAGACGGGACCCAGTCAACTTTCCTCGTGGTGCAGGAATGGTTCACGTGGGCAATACCCGAAATTGCCCTTAAAATAAAGTTTGTCTTATAGTGCGTCTAGCTAACAGAGAAAGGGCGTGTCAGACAAAGCGCTGTCATACACTGTCAAATAAAACTAGTCTACAGTAAATCAGGTTTAATAGCCTATGTACACTTTACTCGTGCAACCAACCAAAGCGTAGGCGACAAAGGTGACCAACTTTATACGTTAGCATTTCTGGTAAACGTTTATCTTTAGTATGCTGCTGGGGACCTGCTGCATTTCATTTTCCGGGATGGATATGTTGTGAAAGTTTTTGGGGAGGGTAGGTTTGCACTTTCTTCAATTTCTGTCTGTATGGCAAAACTGGTTTGATTTTTAAGCCTGATACAATAATAATAAATCACCAATTAGAATTCAGCGGGACAAGGGTTAAGTATCTTGATCATGAGAAAAGGGCATACAAACATGAGATTTGATCTTATTGCATATCCGAGAAAGCCTCTAATAATCGCTCATTCTGGTGTGTCCAGAGAGACTAGATATCTGAAAGTTGTTCGGAGTCTTCTTCAACTTGCATACTTTGTTTATGCGAGAAGCGAAAGCCCTGGTGATGTTATGCGTACATGCAGGCTCGTTGAAGCCTTCGCCACACGCCGATGTAATAAGAACGATCATCTCGTGTGCTGACCAATTTTATAGTATTAATTTTTCCATTGCGGACCATTATTTTATTTTTTTTTTATTCAGTATTATAATTTGAATAGTTAAAATTTCGAACCATTTACAGAGCGCATATATCTAGACTAGTCATTCTCCTTGTTATCCAAATTAATTTGAGAAGCCTTTTTCTGACAACGGGCTCAAAACTACTACAGGTATATACAGGTGTACAGCTGAAAAGCGTTTCACAGGTGAATAAATACACTCTGACTTACCGATTTTTAAATGGAAATGTCCACGGTTGTGTCTTTGCTAAGAACCACCCGGTCTCTCTTAACTGTTTGGACTATATAGATAGTTTATTTCATCAACAAACACAGAAAACATCAGACCTTTGTCACAGACGGGAAGCGCTCTAGCATGCACTGACCTATTGCCTCTTGTGCGGAGCACACTGGGATTAAATCGCCATTTCCCCTGCCATTTTTATTAAATTATTATGCAACCACTGCTTGCTTGACTTATGGCTTTACACCTGAAAACTGTTGACTAATAGAGAAATAGTAAACTTACAAAACTTAAGACTTTTTGTTATTTTTAGCTCACCTGAGCCAAAGGCTCAAGTTGAGCTATTGTGATCTTCGTGCGTCGTCCATAAACTTTTTCTTTAAACAACATCTCCTCAGAGCTCATGAACCAATGGTACAAATTTAAAATAACTTAACATGAATGTTCCCCCTAATGCCCTCTACAGAAATTGCAAAATGGTTCTGCTCCACTTAACAAAAGGACCACCAGAGCTCTAGATAAGAAATATCTTTAAACGACATCTCCTCTTGAACCACTGGTCCAAATTCAAAATAATTTTACAGAGTTGTTCCTTATGATGTCTTCTACTAAAATTGTACAAATTT
This sequence comes from Loripinus fragilis, assembly GCA_964019695.1. Taxonomy (NCBI): domain Eukaryota; kingdom Metazoa; phylum Mollusca; class Bivalvia; order Lucinida; family Lucinidae; genus Loripinus; species Loripinus fragilis. The sequence goes on from CAXHUL010000390.1 coordinate 978,976, forward strand.
TTCGCTCCGCAGAACAAAAGGGACTCGGGAGCTCTAGATAAGATATATCTTTAAATATCATTTTCTCCCGAATCATGTCTCCAAATTTAAAATAACATCATATGAATTTTCCCCATAAAGCCCTCTACCAAAATGCATAAATGATTTTGCTCCACTGAACAAAAGCCAAGGATAATTGCTCAATTTCTGCCCTAAAAGTGTGAATCACTGTCAAAACAATACTTCTGTTATTTTTGCATGGGGCCCGTTGGCCCTCGCAGTGAATATTTCACCAAACTTCAGACCATTGCCTGTAAAATCATCAAGTCTGCAGGCGCTTTCTGTATTCCAGGTTGCGAAAAGCTTGTGTTTTTATAGACTGCTTCACAGACCCCGTACGTATTGATAGTGGATTGTGTAGCAGTCTAACCTTTTGAAAGCTTCCATCTAACAAAGCGGACGACACAAGTAGGCAAACTGTGGTTGTTCTAAAAATACACAGGTTGATTGATACACATATGGTTACCTGTATATGACATGTAGTTTTCGGAAGATCTCAGTGGTGAAATAAACACGTGACTAATTTTTACAAACAGTTTGGGCCCAGATCAGATGGTACAAAATGTCGGGCTTAATATGATCCCTAGAAATAAAATATACACCCTTATTTCTTTAGATCGCTTCGATAGGCTCAAGTTTATCACAACACGAAGAAATCATTCAGGATTTTTACAATATGTACACAAGAACTGGAAAGCTCGAACATATAATCAGAGCAAGCACATGTGCCGCCTGATGTGAATTATCCGCTATTTGACCAACATGTTCTCATGGTACTTTATATATTAAATCTGCTAGTTCCACAACGAAAACAGTGGGAGTTCTCTTCAGTTTGTGCAGCTGCGCAATCACATGTTAATAAACGGTAAATGTTCTAAAATTTGAACACTAAATAGAAATTACGTTTCAGAAAAAGTGCTAGTGTTCGAAATTTTAGAATATGGTCTTTATCATGAGCAAAAACGGTATATATGCTTGTAAAAATGTGGTAGAAACGTGTTGAAATCACGGCGTTATGATTATGCGCTATCTACTCATTATCTTATTAAAATCTTATTAAACCGCAGCTAAATTCTTGCTGACTGAGTCAGTAAAATGTCCAGCGCATGCAGTAATTACCAAGTTGAGAGCCAGGCACGTGCATGTTATGCCACTCGATTTACTAACCACTTATTCAACTATTGGATAAGCCGGGTCTCCTATGTTCACTTGTCTCGGACTACCGATGAATCGCTACGCTTTTGTTCTTCCTTCAGAAAACCAAAGGGCTTTCGCTCTCTCTCCATCTACTTTGACTCCCAGTTGATATTGTAATACAGTCACTGAAGGACATCTCGTAAGATCAGATTTTTTTGCAAAGATCTACGCGAAACTTTGAAATACGTAGACGAGTTCTCAGAGTTTAAAAAAATGACAAAATTACACATCTCTCTCTCTACTTGTCGATCTGCCGATGCACTTTGATTTTTCCCGAAAGGATATGCATGCACCAGTCTCTCTTTCTCTCTCTCTCTCTCTCTCTCTCTTCACATTTGCAAAAACGGTTTGGATCCAGATTAGACTCGAATGGAATAGAAGAAAGAATATTTCGTCAATTAAAAAATGTGTGCATGCGATAGAAAGTATGCAAGCCGATGCGCACCATAAGATGGGTTTTCAGTATATACATTTTATGTACCATGCGCGGATCCAGAAGGGGGGAACAGGGGGCCACCCCCCCCCCCCCCCCCTGAAAAATCACAAAAATACAAAAATATAGAATTTCTTAGCAATACTGGACCGGATCCCTAAAATTTTCAAAGCTACCAAGCCAGCATTCAATGTTGGGCCATCATTGGCCCTCCAGCAAAGCGCCATTTAACACACCAGCCAAACGCCAATTAAATGGTGTTTCACTGGCGGGCCGATAATGGCCCGCTTTTAGTGGTATTTGGATCCTCTCTCCTCTAAATAAGAAAAAAACGTTGTTAGAATTGCAAAGTTGGACCCCCTCTGACAACACTTTCTGGATCCACGCATGGGTACTCATTGGAAGCAGTTGTAACAAGATTGATTGGTTGACCCAAACATTGTGTTTCGAGATTCTAAGAAACCAAGCCAAAACAAAAGATCAGTGTGCAAGCACCATGATGTCTCTCTCTCTCTCTTACTTTTACGACCTGCTATCAAAGACGGACATAATTTCATTACGACATGCAACAAAGACGTGTCCTCGCAAATGTGCATTCACTACTCACTGTGACACACATAAAGTTGGAGAGTAGATCAGGGATGTCAAGCATCACCGCTTTTATGTTGAATGGATGAAGTTTATGTCTCACAACTCAAACCACAACGTTGGAAAACTTAGCAAATTTACTCGGTTGTTTAACGCTGTGGTATATAAGACTTTATTTAAGTAATTGCAAATGTTTAATTTACGGACAAGAAGATGACCAGGCAGCGTATGACCTCTAAGTCCTTCACGGTGAACATAAGCTTTAGATAGGCGTTTTCTCACGGCACTTGGAACTCCTAATCCTTGCCGGAGGCATGTTTGTTTAATATCTGTGACAAGGAAAGCCATGTTAATAATTCCGATGGATCGAATAAGGTAAACATTTCGACAATGAAGGATTTTATTTGAACACGCTGCAGGTAACCTGCACTGTTGTCTGTCGACCAAGTAGATACATACAGACAGGCGATACCAATAACATATATGGCCTTTGTCACAAACATGTAGAAAAGTCCTTGCATTCAATGCACAGAAGTCTTGCTTTTGATCTTATCGCACAATTAGCAGACAAAAAGTATAACGTCGCGCGCAGAACGTCACATGCCAGATTACCCATCTAAGTAGAATGAAACCTTCCAAATGTCGCTACCGCTCACGTGCTGTATGGTAGAAGTATACCCAACACTGATGGGACAAACAGATAAACGGACAGCGATTTTCCGCCGAAAATAACGTATGTCTCGGACACAATATACTGGGTCTGAGCTTATGTTGATTCACTTTTCCAATAAGGGCAGTGTTCGAGTTTTCAGGATGTTTTAAAAATCATTTTCGGCGATATTTTTAGGTGTTTGTAATTTTAGAGTATTCGAAATTTTAGAATATTTACCATATGGGTTTCTATAGAAATCAGCATTTTGACCCCACTGGAAAATGTTGGACCCCCTCAAACCTTGGGAAAGTATAGTTTTCTTTGAAATAACTATTGGAAACCCTCTGAAAATCTGTAAATAAGTTGAGGATTAAAAAAAAGACAACAAAAAACTTTTTCAGAGCTATCAACTTTTCGCATAAATCTCAAAACATGCGCATCAAGACATGCTAATTTCAATGTTTTCAGAGCTGTTTTCTGGCAGTCGGGCCTGGACCCCCTGGCAGAAATGCAAACAGCTTTAATCCTGAACAGACTGTTTCTCTTTAGACCAGTACTGTTTGCACAGAAAAACTGTAAGGTAGCAGCTGGTTGTGGGAGTCGTGGTAACCTTTCAGATTTATAAAACCCAAATAAAACCCATAAAACCCCAAAAACCCACCCTCATAAAACCCGTTTAACCTGCCAGGTTGGGCTTATGATAAAACCAGGGTTTTATGCCAACCCTGACTTTCATGGAGATTGATCATGAAATAATTTCTGCGGTCATTCTCTTCCCTTCTGCTGAATCCTTCAAGAAAGGTTGTTGTCAGTTACAAGTGAAAGAATGTGCACCAAGTGCTGGTTAACCACTTGTTCAAGCTTGTCCTGGAAAAAGAGTGGTTAGGTGAACAGACCATCCTCTGTTGATTGGGTCGTGGAGCAACAAAACAAACAAACAAAAACAAAAAAAGTTATTCCCGGCTATTCCATGGCTATCCTCATAAGTGGGGAGGGGAGTAGATATTATTTGACTTTTCGCTTACTGTAAAGGTGGCACCCCATGAATGCGTGATTAGGACGGATCAACCTTAGACATAGGTAAAAGCTGAAAATGAGGCGGGGTTTTATTCAAAGGTACCTGTATCATCTTGCGCCATTACCTCAGTATGGACACAAAACACATTATTTAGTCCTTAAAACACCAGCAAAATAACTGCTTCTGAAAATGTCTATTTAACATCAGCATAGAGGCAAACATTGTGGATCCAGATCAGACTGCTCCTACAGGAGCAGTCTGATCTGGGTCCACACTGTTTTTATATGAGGCTTCAAATAATTTAGTAGACGACAAAAAACATACATTTTGTGATTATGCGCTTTAAGGGTTAATAAATGTGAGTTCAGTGTGTATGTGGTTAGGAATTTCATGAAATGCATGCACGTTTGCGCGGCCCAAAAAGCTTATTAACTCTTTACCACATTATAAATAAAACCTGATTTCCCTTCCTTAGCAGATGAAATAGCCGAACCACGCCCAGATATGAATATTAAAGTTGCCGCCTTTACAGTTAGCGAAAAGTCTAGTAATACAAATGACTGGTGCATTATGTGTTTTGTCACGAGAAAACCAGTGTGTAGCTACATGCAAACACTAAAGGCACATCTGCACAGTTCGATCAGCTCCTTTTGTTGTATCCAGAATAGAAGGGTTAAACATGCTTCAAAATAGATGATTGTGCTCCCATTAAAAAAATCTCTGAAACCATGAAGTCAAGAGATCAGGTGAGCAGTATTAACCATTACATATTTAGGTTTCATGCATAGTGCTTCATGAAGAAAACAATTATCTTGTAAAAACTGTTCACAAGCAGTTATATAATAGAATAATCATCTATTTACCCTGGAGCCATTATGAGAACTTTTCTGGGTTGGCAGGTGGTCACAAGCAACTTGCATTATTGTATTGGCCATTCATTCATTGATTATAGGGAACAATAAATATTATTACATCCCAACTACCAATTTAGGTGCAGATTCCCTATGAACTGTTTGCAATTTTGCATCTTCTGCTGATATTCTTTATAAACTGTGGACCCAAAGTGTAACCAGAGGCTGCCGAGATCCAAACTGTATGACACTCTCGATTGTGTTCAGGAAAGATTTTTTTTAAATGTTATTTTTTTTTAAAAAATCAACAGATGAAAAAATTACCCAGCATGAAAAGACTGCCGAGATCCAAACTGTATGACATTCTCGATAGTGTTCAGGAAAGATTTTTTTTTTAAAAATGTTAATTTTTCTAAAATCAACAGATAAAAAAATTACCCAGCTAAAAAGAGTTAAAACGCTTGCGAAATATGAATGTAAAAATGCTGCCTGCTGAAGTCGTCTGCTGCATATGTGGGACATTCTCTGGGAATTTAGGTCTTATTGAGGTACATGGTTGATTTTAAAATTTTTGCATTTTCTAAGACCATGGCACCTGCTTAAATGTTTGGTGTAATATGAGAACTGTATGAACCTTTATTATAGACTTATAGCTCTTTGAATAACACAGCTGAGAAGCCAAATCTAGGCCGACGCTGTTACAGTGATTGATGTCATGACGCTCATGAGAAAATTCTCTTGCATACCCGGTACGATTTTGCTGTGGAATCCAGGTGTGATGTTCATTGCATCATTTTCCAAACATTAAATAGATACATGTACTACAGATCAACCCGTTTAAGCAGTATACGTTGCATTAATCATTGTATACATTGTTATTCGCTTGCCAATATTTATAGACTAGGACTCTCATGCGGTTCTTTAAAAAGCCAGTCTGGTCAGTAGAGTCCATTTGAAAATTTTAATTAGAAGCTTTGTCTTCCTTTCTGGAGATAATTACTTTTGGTGTGCAAATACAATAAGAATCATATTGCCGGAGGGGAATCTTTTGAGTACATAAATGTATGCACACAAAGCATTCCTGAGTTTGAAGTTATCGCCCCATTTAAGGTCTAAGATAAAAAAAAACTCATAGCAAGGTTAGAAACCAAAAAACTATATCAGCGGATACATTACTCTTCTGAGAAGACGTTTCAAATTTTAGTTTGCGGATGATACTAATTAAGTAATTTTTGCGACATCACAAACAAGGCATGTTTTTGGCGTTTTTAACGTTATTGACTGGACCATTAAAACTTTGTATTTTCGCAATCTATTCTGATAAGATAACACTTGGCTGTAATCTAAAATTTGGATAGGCTTTTCAGCTTCGTTTTCGAGTATTTTTTCATCAAAGGCAAAAATGAACGTATTTTGAATATGTTCGGAGTCACAATTTCTTGTGATTTAAAGTTGCCCGTGTGTAAAAACTATATGAACTTTGCAGATAGGGTTGGCATTTATAAATATCAACATTTTGGTGCAAAAACTTTAGAAATCAGCCCATACCTTCTAGATTTATTGCGAAAATACGAAGTTTTAATGGGCCCGTCAATAGCGTAAAACAATGCCAAAAACATGCCTTGTTAGTGATGTGGCAAAAATGACGTATTTTGTATCATCCGCAAACTAAAATCGGAAAAGTCTTCTCAGAAGATTGATGTATCCGGTGATATAATTTTTGGGTCTCTTACCTTGCCAGGAGGTTTTGTTATCTTAGACCTTAATGCAATTGAATTGGCATTATCTGGTAACTATCTTATTCATGGAATTACCCAAACAAACATGTCTTTCCAGGGACATAATTATTCATTACTTTGTGACATCGCAGTTTTTAACAGTGCATTTCCATTTATTTTTTTGCAAAATTTACAATGACAAAGTTTATGGGTGCAATTTAACAAAAGCTTAGATGGATAAAAAGCAAATAGAAAATAGAAATATACAATAAAATATTAAGATAATTACACTATAGTTTTTTCCAATAAGAGCACGTTTAAAGTGGACCTTACTTTTAAAATTATCACGATTCCAATGGACGTTAAAATTAACAACATCAGAAAAGGGTATTTGTGTTTAAATGACTACCATACGAAAACAATAGACAAAAGGAAGCTATACTGAAAATGTCTTTTGCGTAAGTCAATTTGCTTTCATTTGGTATTTTTTCATGATTGTAGCTTCTATTGTTGAGCCCCTCTCCCAGGGGGTCGTGCTCCCTTACTCCCTTAAAATAATGCATTGATCTTCCTAAATCCCTGAAAAAAATTTCCTCAGCCCCCTGGTATTTTGTCTTGTTCCACAAATCCCTAAAATTAATTCAGCTTCTCCCCAAACCCACAAAAATATAAGCAAATTCTCCCTAAAATGTTCTTTTCTCTCTGAAAGATTACATTCAAATACTTAAAATCTATGAAGCTAGACAAGCACATGACTTAATGTTCACTTAATATTTTGTGTCATACATGTAAAGACAGTGCTTAGCCGTAGAATATGTGACATATAATTATTTTAATGAAATACATGATATAAAGCTCAAAGTATGAGGCCATCCTTAAAATGCTATTGCTGTACCTGGTAGATTTTATTCTTTTTTAAAATTAGGGACAGACCATATGTTTTTCTGGTAGGGGGAGGGGCTGTTTTTTTTCCCAACAGCTTAAACTAGAATTGTTTTAAAAGTACGCTATTATCAACGGAAAAATCATCAATTTTAAGGATTATAAATCAACAACAACAAATATTATTCACCTTATTATTATCCCCCAACAAAGTCTGAGGGATTTAGTTTTGGCTGCGTCCGTCCGTCCCTCCATTCCGTCCGTCCGGATTCATATCTCAGTACCGATGGGTCAGATTTAATTCATTCGTGGTACAAATGATTAGTACCATGGACTCTTGATATCCTATAAGTTTGGTCAAAATCGACCCCTTAACAGTTGAGTTATTGCCCTTGTTTAAGTATAGGCAATTATAAGGCGAAACCTATATTAACTTTTTTGTGTGATGATCTTCACATTTCATCAAAGCTATTATATTTAACAACTTCTCCCTATAGATCATGATTGCCAAGTGCCTGTAGATAAGAATGGCAGTGTCAAAGTTTTACCCCACCCCCTTTGACCCCACCTAAGGGGTCAAAGGTCAAATATTTAAATTTCGCAATTACTAAGGCAGTTATTAATATTTTTTGCTGAAATTTTGAATGCAGGCAGAGCAGCAATAGATATGAAGCATATCAAACGGGATTTCAGTTTGGAGGCCTGATTCCGAGCCCCTTTGGTGGACTTAGGGGGTGGGGCCGAGACCAAAATTAAACCTTTTCAGAATATGGTCATGTTGCATATCAAATTAAAGCTGACGACGCTTGCAGCAACATGGTAGCAAATATTTTGCCCACAGAAACACCCTCGACCCAGGGGGTGTGGTCAAAAGGTCAAACTATATATTTTTCTGAAAGTAGTCATGTTTCATATCAAATTAAAGTTGATTACGCTGGCAGCAACATGGTAGCAAATATTTTGCCCACAGACACACCCTTGACCCAAGGGGTGGGGTCAAAAGGTCAAACTATATCTTTTACTGAAAGTAGTCATGTTGCATATCAAATTAAAGGGAATTGAGCACAGAGCACCATGAAAGCAAGTGTGCTGTCATTACACACCAACGACCCCTGGGGTGGGTCAAAGGGTCATTTTTGTTTATTTCTATAAGTGGTCATGTTGCATATCAAAGTAAAGTGGAAGAAGCGTAGACCTACATGCAAGGTAGCACTTAGAATTTGCACACAATCTTGACCTCTGAGGTTGGGTTTAAAGGTCAGATATTGAAATTGTGCAGATGTAAGTATATTTTTTATTGAACTAAGCACTAAAACATACTTGACAGGCGTTTGTTATGATCTGAATGATACTGTAGGTGAACTAAGGATTAGATAAATGGGATTAATGTTTTGTGATTTACATGTTTCTCTCAAAAAACCCTTCGTCGGGGGATATAAATTCGTCAAATTTGCCTTGTTGTTTCAAAGATGCATAGTAATGAGGTGATTCTATATTTCTTATAAAAAGGTAAAGGTGAAGTATTCACTACCTCATGCATATGCAGTATTCTGTGGTAGGTTCATTATAACTGTAAACTGAGACTACCTGTATGCCCAAAAACAAGGTAAACTCACTAGCGTTTGTTTACAACAATTCTTATCTATCTTTGAAACAATAATAATTTTCTCTTCAATATGTAAATAAACAAGTACATTTTATAAGGGGGGTTTGGGATAGAGCGCAAGGGGCAGTATCAAAGAAAGGGAGAATGCCAATTACTTGTATATGTACCACAATTTACATATAATGGCAAAAAGAGTAAATCTTATTTCAAATTTATCTAATTTACACAGAGAACGACACCTTGAAGCCCTATATTCAAGTGGTACATGTTTCAAAATTATTTCCATTGCTGATAAAAGCTATCAACTTTTCGCATAGATCTCGAACCATGTATATCAAGACACGCTAATTTCAATGATATTTTGACAGCCTTACTGGGATGGCGAAATTAGCTCCTCAATTGATCTATCCGGGGATATACTGCATTGTATCCGGGTTTTTTTCCAAAAGAGGGCATTCATAGACAGTGTAGACCCACAGACAAACACTCCAACCCCTTCATCAGCAACAGAAAAAGTTTGGAAATGCCTTCCAATTTCGCTAACAGGAATATCAATACATCTCATTTTAACCTTTAAAAGTAATAATTTGGACATGATCGCACTCAATTAAGAATTGTCAAAATAAAGCAAAATATTATTTGCAGTGAAGCAATTTTGTATGCTATATTTACTTTTTTAGAAGTGGTAATGGAGTGAAACCTCAACAGCTCGAACCCTGATAGCTTGAAGTATCCGCTTATGTCGCATAAAATACATGACACATTCGATTCAGAGTATAGGGTGTATTTCTGAATGTGCCATATTTTGCTGATACAAAAGAAAATCCTAGTGAGACGGTTGTTTTATAGAATATGTATTCAAATGCATATTTGATAAGATTGGAGGAGAGTAATGGTTTAGATAGTATTTGCAACCAAACTGCTTTTAGCTCGAATTGCTAATAACCCTTAGCATAGTGATTGTGATGGGTTCTCTCACTTGCTATGGGAGCGTTCATTGTACATATAAAGGGGTAACTGGTTATAATTTCCAACTTAAATTTAATTTCTTCGTCTCAATATTGCTTTAGACCTAGAACAGACCCTGGGGAAACGCCGCATTATGTGGTATTTCAACTTTATCTTCCCTGTTTGCAAAGTAATTGTGGGTTAATAGATCTTTTAAGATAGTTTTTTATAAATTTACTCAGAGCCTCCATTAACTTTCAAATCCAGGAAGTCCAGACTTCCTACCTTTGAAATTTGGAAGTCCCATTGATTTTTTTGGAAGTCCAACTTTTTTCTGTGATAAGATCGCAGTGTGGCGGATTGTCAAACTTGCTTTGAAAAATAAACATATATATTTCAGAGATAATTCTTCTTTAGTCCTACAATGCATTTTTACCTTAAAATTGCTTATAATGCTACAGAGGGGATGTCCTAGCATGGTCAATAAACAAAATAAATGAGTTTCCAATATGAAGGCGGGACATAAATCACATAATCTGGTAAATGCAGCCGATTTTGGGACGTAATATATGGTGTACGCCCGCCTAACGGAAGCCCTGATTTACTTGAAAAATTCACGGGTAGAATTTCTATAGATGTCTTACTTCATTGCAGTATTAGGTATCCCTTTTGAATAAGAAACAGAAATTTGCATTAACCCTTAAAGCGCGGCCTATAATTTGCAGCAGACGGCACTTTCAAATCTTGCTGCCTTTTCTAAAATAACAAATAAGGCATGATATTTCATGATAATCATCTGCTGGCAGACGATCCTCATGAAATATCATACCTTATTTTTTTTCAAAAATTGGGAAAGATTTCGCAAAATTTTTCTTCTGCTGCAGTTGTGATTGGCGTCATAAGGGTTAATTTTCTATTTTTGCGACTGAAAATCAAGTAAACCAAATTTAATCACAACTGAGTTTTGTTTATTTATGAATTCCAATTTTTCAACAATCATGGCCCCACGTATTGGATTCCTTTTTTGAAGGAAGCCAACTTGTTTGTTTATTTTTAGGACCTCATTAGCCTCAAGTCGTTGAATTTTTTGTTCTTTAATCATTACAACACTGGGCCATTAATTATTCACTATAATATTATTAAACCCATCCAGGCTCTCATTAGTGAATCTACAAAAATGCTTAAAAGGTTCTACCCAGAAGAAAAGGGCTGCCAAAGCTAAAAACGAAATTCTTTAAGCAACATCTCTTTAATCACTGACCACTTTCAAATATTTCACACAAATGTTCCCAGGAATGTCACCAACCAAATTGACTCAAATAACTCACTTCTGCTACAGAGCTTAAAATAGAAAACAATTTTTCTCTGCATGCTTGGTAATTCTGCATGCTTTTGTTATCGTCTGACCTTTTTTTCTCCAAAATTAATGTTTTCAAAACGGTTTTGGGAAACACTAAGGGTGTACATCAAACATTTATGGATCCAGTTCAGGACCAATTTTCTGTTGGTCCTGATCTTAGTCTGAACTGTTTGCAAGTTATATCAGCAGACATAAAAAGTTGCCTTTAGCATGGAAAGAGTTAAAGAACCTCTTTGAAGCTTAAATCCCAAATAAAAATGATTTCAAACAGGTCTGGTACCCCCAGGGCAAAGTTCCATTTGGCTTTAAAAAAATTGCTTCCAGGGCTAAAAATATTCACTTGAGCCATCCAAGGCCTTTATAGTCCTGTTACTTGAAAATTGCACAGCCTTGATGATGTGTTGAAAACATATACAACATTTTTCTTAATTATTTCAGATATGGACTTGTTTCAAGAAGCTATGGACCTGTCATGGTAAGTCAGTCTAAATGATCATGATTAATGGTAGTGAACCTGTAGCCTAATCCCATACTATTGAAGAGATTGATCATGAAATAATTTCTACGGCCATTCTCCTGATTCAAGAAAGGTTGATGTCAGTAACAAACTACTGGTTAACCTCTTGGCCAAGCTTGCCCAGAAAAAAGTGTCTTGGGTGAACTGACCGCCTGGACATGACCATAGTTTTTGACCGAGGCATCAAGAATCAGAACAAACAAAACTAACACCTGTATTGAAATGACGGCAATGAACTAAACTGGTCAAAATAAATTAAGCCCCACCAGAAATTTTCCCATAGACTTAATGTAAATACATTCATGTTTAATTTATCATAACATTTTACTGAATAAAGATTTTTCCATGGCATTTGCAGTGAAGTAGCAGCAATGTTTCCTCTCATCATACGCTAGGTTTCAGATTTATTGATAAGTTTTCCATAGAGCTCCCCACATTCCAGTAAATAACCCGTTTCGTTCCCTATCATTCCTATAGTAAAATTGGCCAAAAAATGGATACTCTTGGAAAATTTAGCACACACCCAAAGAAAATTGGTATTGTCAATTCAAACTTTGTGTAATTACACCCAAGACATTGTTGTCTAACTTGGATGGAATTAGAATTTTCAACTACCATCGATATTTTTGAAATAAACAACTAAACTTTAGGAATTTAACATTATGGCTATGGGAAAAAGTGACATGGGGCTTAACTTATTTTGACGAGTTTAGTTTATTAAAGGTACATCTATATTTAAATGATGGTGTTGAACCTGTAATTTATAGGTTCATCTGTAGCTAGCTAATGGTGTTGAACCTGTAATTTATAGGTTCATCTGTAGCTAGTTAATGGTGTTGAACCAGTAATTTATAGGTTCATCTGTAGCTAGGTTATGGTGTTGAACCTGTAATTTATAGGTTCATCTGTAGCTAGGTTATGGTGTTGAACCTGTAATTTATGGGGCAATTGTCAATATTTTTGCTGAAATTTTGCATGCAGGCAGAGCAGCAATAGATATGAAACATATCAAACAGGATTTTAGTTTGAAGGCATGGGTCCGAGCCCCTGGGGTAGACTTCGGGGGTGGGGCGGAGGCCTAAATTAAACTTTTTAAGAATATGGTCATGTTGCATATCAAATTAAAGCTGACGACTTTTGCAACAACATGGTAGCAAATATTTTGCCCACAGACACACCCTCAACCCAGGGGGTGGGGTTAAAAGGTCAAACTATATATTTTTGTGAAAGTAATCATGTTGCATACCAAATTTAAGGGAATTGAGCACAGAGCACCATGAAAGCAAATATGCCGTATTTACACACACCAACGACCCCTGGGGTGGGGTCAAAAGGTCATATTATTTTTTCTTTTCTAAAAGTGGTCATGTTGCATATCAAATTAAAGTGGAAGAAGTGTAGACCTACATGCAAGGTAACACTTTGAATTTACACACACCCTTGACCTCTGGGTTTGGGTTGAAACTTCAGATATTGAAATTATGTAGATGTAAGTATATTTTTTATAATTAAACTATAAGCACTAAAACATACTTGACAGGCGTTTGTTATGATCTGAATATGGGATTTATGTTTTGTGATTTACATGTTTCTCTGAAATAACCCTTCGTCGGGGGATATAAATTCATCGAATTTGTCTTGTTGGAACTAATTTTCAAATTGGATATAGGAATGAATTGTTATTTTTGTGGATTTTATCGATGTGTAAACTCCGGTGAATCACTCACAAACTGAGTTTATGTAAAGTTTGTGAGTGATTTGCCTGAGTTTACACATCAATAAAATCCACAAAAATAACAATTCATTCCTTATAATTCCAACTTTGAAACAAAACAGCACATTTGTAAAGGGTTGATGACAATATTTCAAATTTTAAAGCCCTCTGAAGGAAAGTAGTTTGTAACCGCTGTCCATGAAAGATGGGACAGCCATCTTGAAAATTTTGTCAGTTCAAAACTTTGTTTTGCTAAATAATGATTACAATGGCATTCTATTGGGAGTGAATATGTGAGTATGAGCTCAAAACAACTCCATTTAGTTTGGAATTGTTTTCTTTTGTCAAACCTCTTGCTGGGCTCATTGAAGAACATTTAGGTTTAGGCGTTACCACCACAGATCGACAGGTTTTAAAACACTTACCTTCACAAGTCCCTGCCTAATATCCCGGCATTAGTAGGACCTAAGCGTCCAAATAACAGTAAGAAAAAAGGCAAACATCAGGAATCGATACAATCAAGCCCCACAGTAGACAGTTTGCTGTTTAACTGCGTTGAAACATTTCCTTGTTGATGTAGACTTGACATAGTTTTGATTACTTTGTTTGATTTGATTCTTTACGTCCCATCAACAATCTTTCAGTTATATAGGGACGTATCTTCCTGGGTTGAACCAGTACTAAGCTAGGATAAATGTTTATTGCTCAAGGACCACAACGCAGTGAGGCCGGTGAGGCTCGAACCCAGGGCCCTTCGGTCTCGAGTCAAGCACTCTACCACTGAGCCACTGTGCTCCCTAGTTTTGATTAGATTCTTTTCAATGATAATGACGTCACATAACCTCCTCATCCAGTTCATGTCTTAAGAGTTTGCTTTGAAGATGTACCACCATATGGGGTAAGGGTTTTAAAATGAGCTTTCAGCATGCTTAACTATATTAAAACTTGTGAATATTTATTTCTGACATTTTTTGTACAGTTCGTTACTATTAACACTAACAGAACTGTGAAATCAAGGCAGATATCAAATATTCATACACATGGGTTTTTAGAGAAGTGTAAAACCTATTTAATTTTGTCAACGGACCAATCAAAATCGCTTAAAAAAACAATAAAAACAATAGTTGGAATTACACAAACATAAAAAGATCTAATTTTTTATGCAAAACTGGCAGAATTTATATTAAACCTTAAAATTATTCTGGTCCTTGTGTGGAATTCCTTGTCCCAGAACAAAACATATAAAGGATACAGTCATGTCTTATTTCTCAACCAAAACATATGTTGTGGTGCCAGTACTCAAAAGAACTGTCTCAGTGAGACGGTTCTTTTGAGCACCCAAAACATATGTAAAAACTGCCAGGTAAAAAAATAGTCAAAATTTTACACTCAAAAATCTAAACCTGTGTGAAATAATATATATTTTTGTATGTGGCAGACCAATTAAACATTCTCAGATTGAAATTTTCAATTCAAAAAGACATTTTTTATGGAATCATTGTCACAGCTATTATCTTGCTTATTAAGTATAAAATTCATCATTTAATATTTTTTAAACAACTCAGCTGATATTCCCCACTTTTTAACTATTTTTTGCAATTATTATCCCTACTTTTTCCCTACTTTGTGGAAATTACTTTAAACATGTAATGATGAACAATTATTATTTCAGGGATTATTGTGATCTCTCCATGGAAATAGAGCTGGATGTGGTATGTTGTGTGTGTGAAACCGATGTGGGCCTCTTTGATGAAGTATTGACCTGCCAGTGTTGTTTGAACAAAGCCCATCAGACATGTACCAGTAAGTACCTAAATTTACCAGAATTCTGTCTCATAGGTCCAGATAAGGACATTTTATTTGCATAGAATTTTAATTATTTTCTTACCCATTAATTTAAACATGTGTTTTGGGTAATCAAAAGAACCGTCTCATTGAGACGGTTCTTTTGAGTACCCACAACATATGTTTTGGATGAGAAATAAAGAAACTAATTTTCCAATACGCACACTTATCTGGAAGCCTGCTGTCTGCCCTTAATTACAGTCAAACTACAGTTATTCGAAGTGCCAGGGACCACAGGAATCCTTTCGAATAATCGGTAGTTTGGATTATCAAAATCGGTAGTTTGGGATTGATACTTTCAGTAAAAACTCGGAGGCTTTTATAAAACGTCATTTTTTTGCCAGAACTTGCATTTTCAACTGAGTTTTTCCGTGAAGTATTGCAAATATCATGCAGTCTGTCAAAGCATTGACAAAAATGAGCTGCTTGGAGGTTGTGGTCATATTGTCTCTAAAGACTTATGGTTTGCAGGTCTAAGAACGCAGAAAAGAAAAGAAAAGCAAATCAAGACCTCATCCACTATATACATGTACCTACATTGATAACAACAATGACTAGAACGTGCAGTCAATGGGGCGCCATGGCAAATCCCAACGCTAAAGTTTTGACCCGCCAGCACCCACAAGTCCCACCCCTGGGGCATGACCCTAGCAACAGATTCAATATGTTTTCTATATTTTATTTGTGAGAACACACACAAAGTTTGGTAAAAAAATCTTTGAAATTGACATGGTAACCAAATGCAAGTAAAATTTTCATCCTAGGGTCAAACTGGTGACCTTGGGTTGAGGTCAAAAGGTCAAATATCATTAAATTTCGGCTACCATGTCATATTCTATGATTTTTATACCAAACTTTGTGTGTGTTCTTACAAATAGAAAACATATTGAACAGAATTTTCATTCTGTTGCTGGGGTCATGCCCAAGGGGTGAGACTTGGGGGTGCTGGGTGAGTCAAATACTTTAGTGTGGGGATTTGCGATGGCACCCCATCAACTGCACGCTCAAATTATTTTTGTTGTAATCCGTTTCACAACCATTATCTTCCTATAGGTGGATGTGCTTAATATAAATGGGTGACATTATTATTGGCTATTAGGAATTTGAAATTGAAGGGTAATTTAACATCAATTTCCATAATCGGCACCAACGAATCTCTTTGAAAAATTGATTTTTTTTCAGAAAATCGAAATAAGAAAAAACAGTAGTTTTATTGCAATAGATACTAGAGAAAAAAGTTGGGGACGTCCGTCATCTTCAAAAGATCCAGTAGCTTTAGATAATCGACGTTCAGATAACCAGGATTTGACTGTATTCTCAGTACCCATTGGTCAGATTTGATGCAGTTTTGGTATAAATGATAAGTACATGGTCTGCAGACCTTGAAATATCTTAAAATAGGCACTTACCCTGCTTCAAAACAGTTATTGACATATATGGATAAAAATTGTTAATTTACACTGAAAATCATCCAAATTTCCACTTGCATGCACAGTGACTTTTAACCCAATTGCAGCAGCCAACAAATTTTGTGATATTTTTCCTAATTTTTGAAAAAATGTAAGGTATTTTATACCCACAGCAGTTTTAACTTAGCCATTTTTTGATCATTGCAGTGCATACCTTGTTTGAATTGTTTTCCATTTCAGCTTAGAGGGCAGGCCTATTGTTTTGATTGTAATAATTCCTTGTCATTGCTTAGTTTTAACTTGGTCTTTTTAGCTCACCTGAGCCATTGGCTCATGGCAAGCTATTGTGATGGTTAGATGTCCGTCATGGGACGTCCATCGTTAACAATGGCTTCAAATGACATCTCCTAAACTACTGGCTGGATTTTGATCAAACTTGGTAGGAATGATCCTTATATGGCCGTCTTCAAAAATTGTTCAAATGGTTCTGGTCCAACGCATATCTAGGTCACACAGGCTAAAAATAGATTTTCAAGATGAAAACTTTAAAAATTTTCATTTCTGAAACCACAAAGCCTAGAGCTTTGATATTTGGTATGTAGCATCACCTAGTAGACCTCTACCAATTTTGTTCAAATTATACCCATAGGGTCAAAAATGGCCCTGTCCTAGGGATCACATGTTTTACATAGGCTTATATAGGGAAAAAGTTGGAAAAATCTTCTTGTCTGAAACCATAAGGCCTAGAGCCTTGATATTTGGTATGTAGCATCACCTAGTGAACCGCTACCAAGTTTGTTCAAGATATATCCCTGGGCCCAAAAATGGCCCTGCCTCATGGTCACATGTTTACTAAGGCCTATATTAGGAAAAAGATGAAAAAAATAATTCTTTTCTGAAACCATATGGCCTAGAGCTTTGGTATTGAGTATGTAGCATCACCTAGTGGACCTCTACCAAGTTTGTTATACCCCTCTCAAACTTTGTTTGTGGGGTTATACTGTTTTCACGTTGTCTGTGCGTCCGTCCATCTGTCCGTCCTTGCGTCAGTGCGTAACGTTTTGTTTCCTTAATATCTTGAAGAGTCATTGCTGGATTGTCATTAAACCTTGCAAACATGTTCATATATACAAGACAACTACTTTAAACAAAAAAGTAAGGGCTAGGGGCCAATTCTATTAGAGTTATTTCCCTTTGTAGTTCTAAATGGCTTTTTATATAGGGTTTATGCTTATTCTATTATAGTCCATACACTGGCTGATCAACTCCTACCACAGCTTTTGATGGAACAATTTGATACTTTTCCTATACAATGTAGACACATTGAACATATGCATGAAGGAGTTTGGTTCAGAAAAAATAATTTTTGACAAAATGACAGCTGTGAGAACTTGGACAATTTTTCCATGAGAGGTCTTTTGTATATGCATTGGTGGTGCCTTCATGGGCCGATCAACTTCTACCACAGCTTTTGATGGAAAAATTTGATACTTTGCCAATACAATGTAGACACATGCATGAAGGAGTTTGGTTCAGAAAAAATAATTTTTGACAAAATGACAGCATATACTTGTTGTGCAGTATATTTTTGTTCACTACAACCCTCCCCCAATGTTTATCTAGTTCACCCACAGAATTCCAGTAACTTATATGCCTGTATTTTCAGACTGGAAACTGGAAAAAGCCAGTTGATCTGGATCTACAGTGTTTTCATAAATGGATAAATCTGTGTTCAACAGGACAAGGGTTAATATTGCCACTCTATAATGAATATATTATGCTAATTGTTGTCTGTTGCATTATTGTCTATTTAAATGTACTGTTATAATATTTCAGTGTCTGGTGAGGCTGCAACCAGCTGGTCATGTTCTTCCTGTGGTGAGTATCTTTTCATAGTATCTGGTTAAAAAACAAAAAAACAAACACATACATCATGGGTAGGAAACTACATAGACAGAACCGTAAGTTCTGATAAGGAAATCTTATGATGCTTTTTCTGGTTCTGTATATGGAGACTGAAAATAATCCCTAAAAGATTTCCATTATTATATTGTAAATTAGTAAAAAGAGAATGTAGTGCTCTGATCTGGTTGTTTAACTTCTAATCCAAGCTGATGCGAATTGAAAATTGTGTATGGTTTTATCTGAATTGTTTTTGTTGTGAGGTAAACGAAGGCTAATGCATAGAATGACAACTATCATTTTGTGTATATGTCTCTTCAAAGCTATAAACTTAGTAAGTGTTTGGAGAGTTGAAATGTGATATTTGGTTGTCTGATCCAGCCCCATTTATGAAATTAGAATTTAAAAAAAGGAATTTTGAGAAGAAATAAATATGAGCCAGTGCATGAGATTTCCAACAATATGGTATGTGCGACCAGCAAAGCCTCAGATCAGCCTGCGCATACACGCAGTCTGATCATAGCCTTTGCTAGTCGCTTAAATATTCTATGAATGTTAAGCTAATAACTGAACATCATTTGAAGTGTCTAAGCTTAAAAGGAGGCTCCACAGGCTTGTCCGAGTCTACACTTGTCAAAATACCATATTCCTTCATTTTCCTCACGACAAAATATTTACATTCTCAGTGTCTGGCCTTAGATGAATCCAACATTACTAGCTGCTTGCATTTCTCCATGCAAAACATGGAAATGTCATGTGATCCAGACCGCACCTCTAGGCAAAGTTATGTCAATGTAAGCCTATAACTTAATTTGTTTATCGACATTTGCGTGACATAATTCATGTATCGTTACAACGTTATGTACACGAGTTTTGCTCCCTGGCTGTTCCAACACCTCCGTTACAAATACAATATTCCTTTTTAAAAGGGTAACTAGCAGTGTTGGGTTGAAGATAAGTAAGTAAATTTGATTGATGGTACATGTATAGAATGTAAATATATAGATTGAAATTCATGTTTTAAGCTTGCACTGGATGATGAAAAACATTAGCTATTAGAAGCCCTTCACAGACATTAAAATAACTAATTTTTTGTATCATCCAGTGCAAGCTTAAAATATGAATTTCAATCCTTAAAAGGATACAAAACTGTACACAATTTGCAGCTCGCTTCAGTTTAGATAAGTAGTTAAAAGACCAGAGTGGAGAACTACTTTCACCATTTTTCGCTATTTTACACTATAAAAACACTTAACAGAAAACTTACCAATTATTAGGAATTTTTTTAGACTACATATACAGAATCAGAAAGAGCTTCATATACGAATTAATGGTTCTGTCTATGTTGTTTCCTGCCTGTGTACATAGGAAAATCGATTAATTGAAATAGTGAAAAATTTTAGATAATCTCCTATCCATCAGTTTAAATAATCAAATGTGTTGGGTGCTCAAAAGTACTACATTTCATTAAGATGGTTCTTTTGAGTACCCACACCATAAGTTTTGATTCAGCATTAAGAAAAGTAGTTTTTAGTTACACACTCTTATGGCATGCAAATTATGATTTTTATTTTTTTCTAAAGAACTAGGGGATCTTTTCAAATGAAACTTTATCTATCCATGCATAACCACATCTCTGTACTCCTTGGTTACATTTATCAATGATAATACAGAGGAGGCTTGACTACCAATAAATTATGGAAGAATTGAATGTGTTAACACTTGAGTTACTTCCCTTGATTTAACCAGAATATGCAACAATAGAATTATATACTCCATCCAGATAAGAGACGTTGGGCGGTTCTTAGCTAAGTTCAACCCCTGGACAAATACATTTGGAAATGGGTTAGTCAGGTCGCAATGTTTGCATATTCATCCATCTGTGAAACTCTCCACACCAATATTATATACCTGTAATTTTATAGTTGCCGTATCGTGAAAAATAGCGTTACCAGAATTATTGCAGATGAATATGATCAGTCCAGATACCTATATGCTAAGGCAGTGACGTATATTAGATCATATAAGTCATTGGCTGTACTACATGCAACTTAAACTATACAAGCAAAAAATCAATTTTCGACAAACACAAGTTTTATTGTTTCATAAAAGGTATGTGAACCCTTTCCCCTAGGTCCACATAATGAACCTTTATCATGCCGAATTTTAATTAGTGTTGTTTGTGTGTAGGTTTGATATAGTTGTTTTTTGTAATGCTATTTTTTCGAAGTCAGAGCTAAAACCCAAATCATTTTCTTGCCAAACAAACAGAATTTTGAAGAATGTTTTCATACATAAATATTTTCCAAGTAGCCTACTTAGAAGTTTTTTGATTATTTTGCCCAATGCAGGAGCCATTATTGAAATCGTTTTGGTTAATTCTTATATATTTTGTCTTTGTTTCAGACTGGATGTCAGAAGGCTTAGACCAGTCAGAAGAAGCTGTCAGCAATCCAGGGGAGATCAATCTTAATAGTTCACTGACAGGTATAAAGAAATTACTTCAAGCATTTCAAGGTTTGGGTAGGTATATGATAGTAGTCTACAGCCGAGGTGGGTGTATAAAAAATTAGGCTGGTGAAAGTCTTCCAAATGGCTGACATTCAAGATGGCCTCCAAAATTATGAACTTTATAGAACTGAGTGAAAAACATACCTATCTCGGGTTTAATTGCATCTAAGTTTTTCAAATGTTGATATTTTTTATATATTTTGTTTATGCGTCAAAAATGAAAGCTTTTTAAAACAATATTTTGATGTTCTCAGGTGTTACATATGTTACTTTATTAACATTACTCCCTAAGAATCATAATATTGACTGTTGTTGTTTGCTGTCAATGTTCCCCTTCATAGTTTTTGAAGTCTTTATTAATTTGATTTCATAAAAGGCTTAAAGCAATTTCAAATAAAAACAATTTGAGCATTCTATCCTCAGAAGTTTTTCAGCAATAGCTCTTTGAATACATAAGCCTCAGTTTACTGAAGGCCAATTTTTAAGTTTTAAATTATTTTTTTTCTCATTCATCAATATCACAAAGATGAAGCTATATATACTTGTCTGATAACTGTTATATATGTTACTTACTTTAATATATATTTGTATTGCTCACTTGACCACATGCTGCCTAAAGACCTGTGGAGAGGCTGTTTAGTGCATTAAATTTTTGTCAACCACATTATATATGACAAATCTAATGTATAGTGGCTCCTTAGAGATAGAATGTATTACAATGCAACAGTCAAGTCAAATACGTTACCATTAAATAATAGTGGAACTCATATAATTATAGTGCAATTAGTGTTTGTTTCATTTTTTTCATACCGTCTTGATCTTTGAATTGTATAAGCTTACTAGCAGAATGATAATTATTAGCTTCGGCACCTGGTATTTCTGTAATATACGTTACTTTTTTAAATATTATTTTTGTACAATGTTATAACTATATGAGTTGAAACACTTAGTGGATGCAAATGAAATTGACTACCATCTAAGTGCTCAAAAATACATTTAGTGTGAGTATTTTCTTTTTAAACATATCATATGAATGATTTTCAGCTTCAACAATAACATAGTTGCTTTAAAGGGAAAAACTTACTTTTAAAGCACAAAAAATGTTGTACTTTTTTTTTCTCTGAATAGTTTCAATTGGAATTTAATACCTATTTATTTTTCATAAACAAATTATGTCTAAAGAAAGATTAAATGATTCTTTTATCTCTGCCACTACCTAGTTTTTTGTTCTTTTAATTATGCATTAAATGCCATCTACAAGACATTTCCCTTCACTGTCACAGCTCAATTCAGCTGAAATAAATAAAAGCAAGAAGCAATATAGTAATAGGTTCCATGAACAATTTTATAAAAAGTAAGAAAGGTGACCAAGATCCGGAATCGATACAATCAATTCCCACATCTGACCTAGGATACCAAACATTCATTTTTTTGCATTGATAATCATCTATTGACTACAACAGCTATGTTCTTAATAAGTCACTAAAGCTAACTTACAACTCTAAGAACTATAAGTCATTCTAAGTATAAGTCCAAATCAAGAAGTGAAACATTAAATAATGAATTCCTCCATGTAAAATAAACAGCTGAAGTTTGTGGAAATTATAATGGTTCTGTCTCACAATAAGCACCCACCATACATATCCTTGTGGTCATAGTATTTTAGTATCTACAGAGTAACCAGTTTGGTAAAAGAAATAAAATTTATGTTGGTAATGTATGTAACAAAACACGAATGAACCCTTGTTGGGTACTTTAGATTTCCTAAATTTCTGGGATTTGTTGGGTACTTACTCTTTCTTGGCTACTTTTTCTAACATCGTAAGTACCCAACAAGTATCTAAATGTAAGAGCTTTGGTCTGTCCGTAATGCTATCTCCTCCTAAACCATTTGACGAAATTCAACCAAGTTACTCACATGAATGGGACATGCAACGGCAAATTTTTTTTGGCCCAACCACCTTGGGCCCTGGGGAGGGGTCAAAATGCCAAATATCATTAAATTTCAATTACAAAGTCAATTTCAAAGATTTTTATACCAAACTTTGCGTGTGTTCTCACAAATGAAAGATACAAAATATATATGACGAGATTTTCATTCTGTCACCTGGGTCATGCCTCAGGGGGTGGGGCACTGGGGTGCCCAGGGGGTCAAAAAATTATTGGGGGTACCATGGGGGTTGGGGGTCAAAAAGATTTTTTTCAGAAATTCAACCAGAAATGGTGTGTGAGTTACTTACATGAATGACACATGCATTGGCACAATTTTTTGGGTCCCAACCCCCTGGGGCCTTGGAGAGGGGTCAAAAATTGAATTTTCTGAACATGGTCATGTAGCATATCAAATTAAAGGGGAAGAGCAGTAGACTAGGATACACTGAAAAATTTTAACCTACGATCAAATTGGTGACCTTTGGGTGTGGTCAAAGGGTCAATTACCATTAGATTACTTTGAGAGTGTGGGGATTTGCGATGGCGCGCCATCAAATGTGTTCTAGTTACTCTTACATCCACCAACACACTAAAATACTTGTATAAAATCTGTTTAAAGGAATTTGAATGCCACCTTGTCAAATATGACCTAAACTTATTCTGTCTGTTAAAGTTTTTATAGGCTATATGCAATGTCTCACCCACTGAAAAAGGAGGTGCTGAAAATGCAAAAAAGAAAATTCTTAGCAAACCCAAATAAATTTGGTACCAAAATATTTGTTATGTTCTGACTAAGAAAATGCATACCCACACTTGATGTTTTTGTTCACAAATAAGAAAGTTATGGGCGTTTGAAGTTCTGAAGTGAAATGCATTAAGTGAATGGAAAAAAGTCAGAGGTAATCCAAAAACACTACAGTGAAAATATAACATTTCACTAGTAAATAATATCACTTTTATTTGTTTTTGATATGTATTGATTTCACTGCCAAGTATAAAATAAATACTACTTTTAAGTCGGGTGCCATCAGGTGCATAAAAGCTAATAGAAAGAATTGCCTGCTTAAATCTGAAAGTTAAGGGTTCTAAACTTATATAACGTTTTATCAGAGGTCATCTAATTGAACATTTTATATACAACAAAGTATTTGTGATAGAACATAACTGTTGCAGTTTTGAAATGGTCAGTAAATGGTCCTTTGAACACATGTTAACATAAACTAAAATACCTGTTCATTATTTTTGTCAACTGCAACTATTTAACAAAATATAGTGAATTTTAAGGGTATAGTTGAAATGAAACATAAATGACATCTAAAAATACAAACATCAAATATGCATAGACAATAACAATGTTCTTACAGATTGCGTAACTGTTTTGTTTATTTTAACATTTCAACTGCTACCTTGACAGACAAATTTACATATTTATGTTTTTAAGAAAATGAGGGGTAACATAATTAACAACCATTTTGGAGACTTTCGCCGGCCTAATTTTCTATACACCCACCTGGATTGTATACTACTGGCATACACCTACCCAAAACAAGCATCAAAACTTCTGGCCCAGATCATGTAGGGTAAATAAAAAATTTGGATCTTGGATTCTGGACTAATGGGGGAATGATGAATGTCCAGGCTTCCCTGTGCAACTGCGCAGTCACACAAGGGCCTTTTTAGGTCGCAAAATACAAGTGTGATGTACGTGAATGTTGCGGGGAAGTCTTTGACTTTCGGATCTAGAACTATAATTATTAGTTGTGGATCCTCATTTGAGCATCCCTGTATGAGGACAGTTCTAGGTATCAGATTATGTGAGCCTTTGTATGGCAATACCGACAATTTGAATTTATGTGCAGAGAATACTCAGCTTAGCCTTGAGACCTGCCTTTTCTGATCAAAGTTTTGCTGTGTGCTTAAAAATTGTTACATGTAAGGACCAATGCTTTCAATATCAAGCCAGCATACTATTATGGGCCACAATCAGCCCGCTAGCAAAACACTGTTTAAATAGTGTTTCGTTGGCGTTCCCAATCTTATCCACTTGTATATGCTCACTTGGACCCTGCCCCTGGGGAGGAGCTCTTTTGTACTCAACATGTATCCGAACTGCTCACAATTATTGCTAGTTGCAAGTGTCAAACTATTGCTTTGTCACACACGCGCATATATGTATCACATTCGTATGAAAGGTTCTTGTCATACGAATGAGTAGCGGAGTTTTGGACACACCTTTGCAACTGCTGTCTTGTCCGAGTTTCCATTGCCCACAAGAATTCTGTATTGAAGTAAATGATGATACAGAAATGAAATTAGTCACTCAGCTCCACTGGCTACCTGCACATGCATGTTTAAAAAAAAATATGGTAATCAAGGATTTACTATGAAAATATTCATGAGCTGGTATCCATCAAAAGATACAAGTTGGCATGTGCTCTAGTTGAAGACTCAGATCAGCCTGCACATCTGCTCAATGCCAAGAATCAAATGTTACTTTGGATGGAAAACTAAGACTCTGATCAGATTCTGAGGATGCTCCTACTGATTTGAATCTTTTCTGTATGTACATGTCAACTTGTACCTCATGCTTGATACCTGACTGTATACCCTTACAAACACCAGATTCTGCTTATATGACAAGAGTTTCAACATAATGACCCTAAAGAACATGGTCACATATTGATTACACTTGATACTGAAAGTATTCCCTTACAAACACCAGATTCTGCTTATCTGACAAGAATTTCAACATAATGACCCTAAAGAACATGGTCACATATTGATTACACTGGATACTGACTGTATACCCTTACAAATACCAAATTTTTCTTATCTGACAAGTGTTTCAGCGTAATAACCCTAAAGAACATTGTCACATATTGATTACACTTGATACTGAAAGTATTCCCTTACAAACACCAGATTCTGCTTATCTGACAAGAATTTCAACATAATAACCCTAAAGAACATGGTCACATATTGATTACACTGGATACTGACTGTATACCCTTACAAACACCAGATTCTGCTTATCTGACACAGATTTCAGCCTAATGACCCTAAAGAAAGAAATTTTCAAACAAAGCTTAATTTATTCAGGTCCAGTCATTTAGAACAATGTACCAGACTGTTTAAAGTATTTAGAAACTGTTGATTCTTTTCATAGACATTGTATTAAGTGGATGAAATCCAGTCTATCCTTCAATCTTTGAAACGGAAGCATATGTCCAATGCATGAACATAATTTTGAGTGTAAAATTGTGAATATGTTTTGATCCCCAGTTTTATCATTTGGTTTGGTGCTCAAAAGAACTGTCTCATTGAGACGCTTCTTTTGAGTACCTAAAACATGTGTTTGAAAATGAGTAACTATTAAAGCACTTTTATCTATGTATATAAAGTTAGCCTGTGTGTATGTAGGTTTGAAAGAGTTCCATGCTGCTTGTATTATTTTGTATACATGTAAATCATCTTTGTACTTTATAATTGTATTATTTTTTGGTGGTAGTTTATAGATGGTCTCATGGAAGATTAGCTTTTTTTTGCTAAATGTGTTACCCTCTGAAAATAAAGACTATTATTATTATTACCGGTATAATTATTAAGAACATGGTCACATATTGATGAACTCTATACTTGCTAGCTGTGACTTTTGTTGTTTGCTGATAACATTTGCAAACAGGTTGGATCCAGACCAGGACCAACAGAATGTCATTTCTGATCTGGATTTATACCATTTGACACTCTGATACTTTTTTGAGGAAAAAGTTAATTTTGAAAATCGTCAGATGACAAAAGCATGTAAAGATCAAAGAATAATTTTTTTTAAATTCTTTACAGACCTCCCATCAGCTGCCCATGAACAAACCAGTAGAGTGATCAGCACACAACAGACCCACAAGGAAAATCCACAGTTGAAATCCCATTGTGATATAGAGGACCGTGAAATGCCTTTCCTAGAAAAATTTGACTTTGTACTGCCAGCCCAATCTGTACAGCCTGCACAACGGAACATTTTTCCATCTACAGTTACACCACCACCTATACCACCATTAAGCGGACTTCCCGACCTGGACGAGATCAAGGGAGAACTGGAAAATATTGATAGTCATGTGTTCCAATCAAGATCATCGTCAGTAGGAGGACCACAGCTAGAAATAAACTGTAGTGTTGATCATAAACGTGATAAACCGTACATTGTCCTGGATAAATTGTACAGTGCCATGGATAAACCCTACAATACTAGTACTATTGATGATGTTAAACGCTACAGTATTGTGCATAAACCATCTTACAATGTTGACAACAAATTATATAGTAGAGACAACAGACCGTACAGTGTTAGCAATAAGTTGTACAGTGTTGAAAACGAGCCATACAGTATTCAGAATGCAGCATGTAGACCAAATTCATCTAGGCCCTTTTCTCCTCAGACTTTCAGTTCTGCTCAGGGTAACGAAACTCCCCAGGACAACAAAACTCCCCAGATCAAAGAGACTCAGAAACGGAGCATATATAATCCAATGTGGAGTGTAGATAATGTGGTTGTGTTCTTGGGGTGTTTAGAAGGCTGTACGGAATATGAAGGTGAGTATCAAAAGGTTGGTCCTCTGACCTGGTGATAAAATAAAAATCATTTTCTTCTTTCCATCCAAAACATGCTGTGGGTGCTCAAAAGAACCACCTCAATGAGACGGGTCTTTTGAGCACCCAAAACAAATGTTCGAACTAATGGATATGAAAATATTCACAATTTTAGGCCAATTTTATTCTTTATCTGGACATATGGCTCGGTCTCATCATGAGGAAACGTGTCTTTGGGGTTTGTCACCCGGTCATGCTCAAACCTCCCTGCTCAGCTACAGAGACTAGATAATATCATGAAACTTTGCAATCCATGTGGCTAGTTTTGCTATCATACCTTGCAGAAAACAAACAACAAATGTGCTCATGAGACTGTGCAGGCTGGTCTGCACCTTAGTTGTTAGCAAACAAGGAATAAGGCTTTCTCTTGACAACCTGGAAACCACTCAGATCATAGGTCCAGATAAGGAATTTTTATTTACGTAAAAATCTTATTATTTTCTTACCCATTAATTTAAACATGTGTTTTGGGTGCTCAAAAGAACAATCTCATTGAGACGGTTCTTTTGAGTACCCTCAACATATGTTTTGGATGAGAAATAAAGAAAATATTTTTCCAATACGCACTCTTATCTGGAGGCCTGTGTCTATTTCAAAATCTTCAATCTTTGTACAAAAAGGATTTTCAAAGCCACCTGCCTCCTTCCTGTGGATAGGGAAGAATGATCAGGCTGACCAAGTCCTCCCTGCACACAAATTTAATTTCGCTGGTTTTCTGGTGCAATCAGTTCAACAATAAACATTTCATTAATTGGGACCAGTTACACTAAAGTTGGGTCTGCCCAGCTTCATAGACTGGTTAGAGTCTTTTAACCCTTAATGCGCCAATCCCAACAAAAGTCGTCTGCTTTTCTCATCTGCTGAAATGTTTAAGAAGCCTCTATGCCAAACAGTGTGGACCCAGATCAGACTGCTCCTATAGGAGCAGTCTGTTCTTGGTCCACACTGGTTGCTTCTATACTTAATTCATCAGTATTGTTAGGCAACTATTTGGAGCAGACGACTTCAGCAGACAACATTTTCAGATGCATTTTTTTCTTGGTGCTTTAAGGGTTAAATTATGATAACACGAGGATAGCTATTGTTCTGTGGATGAAGATATTGTCAGTAATTGCAGAAATGTTCTGTGTCACTTGATACACATCATCTTCTGGGAGTACTCTGAACACACAGAACAGTAAGAATCCAGTATGACCCTAATCAGGGAGTAACAAAGGTACTGACCGGACTGGGCATTTGCACAGACTGACATGCTGCTATGTTTTTCTTATACAACGTCACTCAAATATATTATACTGTCGATTTAAAGGTGCATAATAATAGGGCTACACCATTACTAATAGAAAAAGTTAAATTATGGTAAAAACATATTATTAAAGGTAGACCCAGTGCATGATATACCTGTATGAAATACCCACTACCCATTATCTAGATCAATTGGGCTTGATCTGGGTCCAAACTGTTTGCAAAGGTGGCAGTTATTGATACACATTACATCAGATGAATGTTGGATAGTTCAATTGTACCAAACTATAAAACCTATAATAATCTAAATTTCTCTAGATAAGACATCTATTTCAACAAAAATATTACAATATTGTTGTGTGGTCTGCGAAGCATGGATGAAACATAGGGATCATGTCTCTGTCGTCGTCTTCGGCGGCTTCTGTGTCCGCCTTGTCACACTTTTGGTTTCCTATCGATAACTCTTGAAGGGATTCATTAATTTCACTCAAACTTCACAGTAGGGTCCAGCATCATAAAATACAGGTTAAGTTTGAAAAGGGGGTAATCCACAAAATTTTTGAACTGAGTTATGGTCCTTTTTCAACTTATATCTTGGCTTCCGATCAATAACTTTTGAAAGGATGCAATAATTTCATTCAAATTTTACAGAAGGGTACAGCATGATAAAATACAGGTCAAGTTCGAATTTGGGGTTCATTTGCAAACTTTTGACTGAGTTATGGCCCTTTTTTACTTAGGTTTAGGCTAATGCAGAAGCTATATGAGCCGCGCGACATGTGATTTCCAACGATGTGACATTTTGACAAGTGTAGACTCAGATTAGCCTGTACAGCCTCCTTTGAAACTTAGAAACTTCAAATGATGTTGGGTCAGTAGCTTAACAGTCATAGAATATTCAAGCGACTAGCAAAGACTTTGATCAGGCTATGCATATGCGCAGGCTGATCTGAGGTTTTGCTGGTTGCACATACCACATTGTTGGAAATCTTATGTCGCTGCTCATATTGGCTTTTTCGTGGATAAACTTTTTATTTCTCTAAAACTATAAAATCTGAAATTTTCTCACTATAGGCCATGATTACCCAGTGCCTGTAGATAAGCATGACATTGATTAAAATTTTACCCCTCCACCCTGACCCCTTAGGTGGGGTCAGTGGGGTCAAAGGTCAAATATTTAAATTTCGCAATAACTCTGTCAGTTGTCAATATTTTTACTGAAATTTAGAGGTACAATAAATATGAAATAAACCAAACATGATTTTTTATTGAAGGTCTGGGTCCGACCCCCTGGGTGGACTTGGTGTGTGGGGTCAAAAGGCCAAATTGCAACTTTTTCAGAACATTGTCATGTTGCATATCAAATTAAAGGGAATCAGGTATGCAGCAACATGGTAGCAAATATTTTGCCTGCAGACCCTTCCCCCCCCCCCACACACACACACCTACCCCAGAACATGGTCATGTTGCATATCAAATTAAAGGTAATCGGGAATGCAGCAAAATGTTAGCAAATGTTTTTGCCGGCAAACACCTACCCTAGGATCCCACCCCCACCTGGGGATGGGATCAAAAGTTCAAAATTCAATTTTTTCAATCACTTTGACCTTACACACACCCCTAGCATCTTGGTCTGGTTGAAGTCAGATATTGAAATTGTACAGAATCTGATAGTTTTTTTTAATTACCACTGAAAACTATTTTATAGTCATCTAATTTTGATCTGTATGATACCCAAGGAGACCTTAGGGGTTGGAGAAATGGGATTTTTAGTTTGTGATTTAGAAGTTTCTCTAAAATAACCCTTTGCCCGGGATATAAATTTGACAAATTTGCCTTATTTGACTTCTGTTTTGGCAAGGGACACATCCGATTTTGGAATTCTAGTAATATTTTTCTCACCAAAAGAAATATGATGTTGCACATGGAAAGTGTCTGAGTGAATGAAACTCTTGCAGTGGTTACCCATTTATAGTGAACTGTTTTGAACTTGATCCAACTATATACAGTAAAACCTGTCTTAAGCGGCCACTCAAAAAGAAGACCGTAATGGTTTTCAAGACCGATTATCACTTAATGCAGGTCAAAAGTATTGCAGAATGATCCAAGGGGAGCATTCTGCAATACTTTTGACCATCATTAAGCTACCATTTGTCATTAAGATCTATGTTTTGTCTGTTTTTGAGTGGCCACTTAAGACAGGTTTTACTGTATTAGGTAATAATGAATAAGTGGCTTCTTAGGTTGGCCAGTTTAACCCTTCGTATACAATAAACTCGTAAATGACTACTTTTACAAACAATGAAGACCCAGGGTAAAGTAAAAAACAACTGCAGACAAAAATACACTATTGTTTTTTTTAATCTATAATCTGAAACCATTGGATATGAGCAATGGACTATACCAAGTTTATTGCATTAATCCATTATTATACAAAGGTTTCATAAATTAGTACAGGTAAATCATTGACTGGCCTCAAAATTTGCCACTTGTATTGTGGAAAAATTCTAGTCTGAATTTTAATGATTTTTGGCAAATTGATTTAGGCTAAAACCTAAAAAAGTCAGTTTTGTTTGATTTGATTCTTTACACCCCAGTCAACATTTTTTTCAGTTATTTTGGGATGGGTCTTCCTGGGTTGAACCAGTACTAATCAATAATTGATTTTTCTTGCTCAAGGACACTACCCCTCAGTCTTGAGTCAAGCATTTTACCACTTAGCCACTGGCTCAAATATTTAAAAGTCAGTAAATCATGGTGTATCTATTTACTTTTAGTACTATATGTGTCTTGTGTGAGGTCAAAGTTTGGTTATGGAAACCTTTATACATTAATCTTCTTGTCTTTTCAGATCCAGCTAACATGGAACAGCCCCTTGGAAAAGAACCATTCAGGGAACCTGTATCTTCTATTGCAGTTGGGTGTCAACTAGATCCTGCAGATCCATTTCTTTCAGTAGTTTTGTTTTCACCTGTTGCACTCATAATGGGCATATCTTATTTGACTGTTGGTCATTTTGAGTGCAACGGGCTTCCGTATGATCACGGCTTGTCTGATCTCATTTTACCTATTGCACTCAGAAAGGATTTCTGTCGTTGGAGTGGTAGTTATTTTGAGTGCAACATTCTACCCCATGGCAGTGGTTTAATTGATCTCCTTACACCTGTTGCAATCAGAATGGACATATACATCAATGGAGTGTTGGTCATTTTGAGTGCAACAGACTTCATTTTGGACAAGGTTTATCTGCTCTCCTTTTACCAATTGCACTCAGAACGGACTTATCCCATCAGAGTAGTGGTCTTTTTGAGTGCAATGGGTTTCCACATGGTCATAGTATGTCTGATTTCCTTTTATCCATTGCGCTCAAATGGACTTATCAGAGTAGTGGTCTTTTTGAGTGCAATGGGTTTCTTCATGGTCATAGTATGTTGGATCTCCTTTTACCAATTGCACTCAGAACGGACTTATCCCATCAGAGTAGTGGTCTTTTTGAGTGCAATGGGTTTCCTCATGGTCATAGTATGTTGGATCTCCTTTTACCAATTGCACTCAGAATGGACTTATCCCATCAGAGTAGTGGTCTTTTTGAGTGCAATGGGTTTCCTCATGATCATAGTATGTTGGATCTCCTTTTACCAATTGCACTCAGAATGGACTTATCCCATCAGAGTAGTGGTCTTTTTGAGTGCAATGGGTTTCCTCATGGTCATAGTATGTTGGATCTCCTTTTACCCATTGCACTCAGAACGGACTTATCCCATCAGAGTAGTGGTCTTTTTGAGTGTAATGGGTTTCCTCATGGTCATTGTATGTCTGATCTCCGTTTACCTATTGCACTCAAATGGACTTATCAGAGTAGTGGTCTTTTTGAGTGCAACACACTGGGTCCTAGACATATGCAGGTTGTCTAGTACCTTTGTAGCAGAGCTGCTTGTATCTTTAATACAGCAGGCTTGGATTTTCCAGACAGATAGAATTCCTTCAACTCACTGGGACCTAGACATATGCAGGTTGTCTAGTGCCTTTGTAGCAGAGCTGCTTGTATCTTTAATACAGCAGGCTTGGATTTTCCAGACAGATAGAATTCCTTCAACACACTGGGCCCCAGACATATGCAGGTTGTCTAGTGCCTTTGTAGCAGAGCTGCTTGTATCTTTAATACAGCAGGCTTGGATTTTCCAGACAGATAGAATTCCTTCAACTCACTGGGACCTATACATATGCAGGTTGTCTAGTGCCTTTGTAGCAGAGCTGCTTGTATCTTTAATACAGCAGGCTTGGATTTTCCAGACCGATAGAATTCCTTCAACTCACTGGGCCCTTGACAAATGCAGGTTGTCTAGTGCCTTTATAGCAGAGCTCTTTGTATCTTTAATACAGCAGGCTTGGATTTTCCAGACAGATAGAATTCCTTCAACTCACTGGGCCCTAGACATATGCAGGTTGTCTAGTGCCTTTGTAGCAGAGCTGCATGTATCTTTAATACAGCAGGCTTGGATTTTCCAGGAAGATAGAATTCCTTCAACTCACTGGGACCTAGACATATGCAGGTTGTCTAGTGCCTTTGTAGCAGAGCTGCTTGTATCTTTAATACAGCAGGCTTGTATTTTCCAGACAGATAGAATTCCTTCAACTCACTGGGCCCTAGACATATGCTCGTTGTCTAGTGTCTCTACAGCAGAGCTGCTTGTATCTTAAATACAGCAGGCTTGGATTTTCCAGGCAGATAGAATTCCTTCAACTCACTGGGTCCTAGACATATGCAGGTTGTCTAGTGCCTTTATAGCAGAGCTGCTTGTATCTTTAATACAGCAGGCTTGGATTTTCCAGACAGATAGAATTCCTTTCAACTCACTGGGCCCTAGACAAATGCAGGTTGTCTAGTGCCTTTATAGCAGAGCTGCTTGTATCTTTAATACAGCAGGCTTGGATTTTCCAGTCAGACAGAATTCCTTCTAATTCAGAGGCAGCAGTTAAAGAGCTATAGCCTGAAGCAACTTAGTTGTTAACTGAGAACATGACTGGGCAGTTTTGACATATTGGATATTTTCACATTTATTGTACTATGGTATTTTATAACTCCACAATAAAATGTTATAGTGTGATCTCATGTGATAATATCCATGAGCAAAAAGGTTCAGCCATGTATATGTTTGACTGACTGAGTGTGGTAAGGTTACTTATCTTAGCTGCTTTCACCTTCATATTTGGGGGACCGCAGTGGCTCTGATTTGACTGGGGAAATAGGATTTCTAGTCTGTCTCACTGTGGGAGGTGTCACTGTGTTGTGTCTTTGAGCAACATTATCCACTGCCAAGTACTGGTTCAACCATCAAAGACTTGTCAAACATGATTGAAAATATGTCGACTGTGATGTAAAGAATCAAGACAAACAAAAGCTTCATATTTGCTTTTCTGCTCCTACTCTTTAATTAAATCTTATATTTTATTTTATTTTCTTAAGGTTTGCTCAACTCACTTGGGCCATAGACATATGCTGGTTGTCTAGTGTCTGTACAGCAGAGCTGCTTGTATCTTTAATACAGCAGGCTTGGATTTTCCAGACAGATAGAATTCCTTCAACTCACTGGGACCTAGACATATGCAGGTTGTCTAGTGTCTGTACAGCAGAGCTGCTTGTATCTTTAATACAGCAGGCTTGGATTTTCCAGACAGATAGAATTCCTTCAACTCACTGGGACCTAGACATATGCAGGTTGTCTAGTGCCTTTGTAGCAGAGCTGCTTGTATCTTTAATACAGCAGGCTTGGATTTTCCAGACAGATAGAATTCCTTCAACTCATTGGGCCCTAGACATATGCAGGTTGTCTAGTGCCTTTGTAGCAGAGCTGCTTGTATCTTTAATACAGCAGGCTTGGATTTTCCAGGCAGATAGAATTCCTTCAACTCACTTTGGCCATAGACATATGCTGGTTGTCTAGTGCCTTTGTAGCAGAGCTGCTTGTATCTTTAATACAGCAGGCTTGGATTTTCCAGACAGATAGAATTCCTTCAACTCACTGGGCCCTAGACATATGCAGGTTGTCTAGTGCCTTTGTAGCAGAGCTGCTTGTATCTTTAATACAGCAGGCTTGGATTTTCCAGACAGATAGAATTCCTTCAACTCACTGGGCCCTAGACATATGCAGGTTGTCTAGTGCCTTTATAGCAGAGCTGCTTATATCTTTAATACAGCAGGCTTGGATTTTCCAGTCAGACAGAATTCCTTAAAATTCAGAGGCAGCAGTTAAAGAGCTATAGCCTGAAGCAACTTAGTTGTTAACTGAGAACATGACTGGGCAGTTTTGACATATTGGATATTTTTCACATTAATCATACTGTGGTATTTTATAACTCCACAATAAAATATTATAGTGTGATCTCATGTGATAATATCCATGAGCAAAAAGGTTCAACCATGTATATGTTTGACTGACTGAGTGTGGTAAGGTTACTTATCTTAGCTGTTTTCACCTTAATATTTGGGGAGCGCAGTGGCTCTGATTTGACTGGGGAACATAGGATTTCTAGTCTGTTTCACTGTGGGAGGTGTCACTGTGTTGTGTCTTTGAGCAACATTATCCACTGCCAAGTACTGGTTCAACCAACGAAGACTCGCCCAACATGACTGAAAATATGTTGACTGTGATGTAAAGAATCAAGACAAACAAAAGCTTCATATTTGCTTTTCTGCTCCTACTCTTTAATTAAATCTTAAGTTTTCTTTTATTTTCTTAAGGTTTGCTCAACTCACTTTGGCCATAGACATATGCTGGTTGTCTAGTGTCTCTACAGCAGAGCTGCTTGTATCTTTAATACAGCAGGCTTGGATTTTCCAGTCAGATAGAATTCCTTCAACTCATTGGGCCTTAGACATATGCAGGTTGTCTAGTGCCTTTGTAGCAGAGCTGCTTGTATCTTTAATACAGCAGGCTTGGATTTTCCAGGCAGATAGAATTCCTTCAACTCACTTTGGCCATAGACATATGCTGGTTGTCTAATGCCTTTGTAGCAGAGCTGCTTGTATCTTTAATACAGCAGGCTTGGATTTTCCAGACAGATAGAATTCCTTCAACTCACTGGGCCCTAGACATATGCAGGTTGTCTAGTGCCTTTGTAGCAGAGCTGCTTGTATCTTTAATACAGCAGGCTTGGATTTTCCAGACAGATAGAATTCCTTCAACTCACTGGGCCCTAGACATATGCAGGTTGTCTAGTGCCTTTATAGCAGAGCTGCTTGTATCTTTAATACAGCAGGCTTGGATTTTCCAGTCAGACAGAATTCCTTAAAATTCAGAGGCAGCAGTTAAAGAGCTATAGCCTGAAGCAACTTAGTTGTTAACTGAGAACATGACTGGGCAGTTTTGACATATTGGATATTTTTCACATTAATCATACTGTGGTATTTTATAACTCCACAATAAAATATTATAGTGTGATCTCATATGTTAATATCCATGAGCAAAAAGGTTCAACCATGTATATGTTTGACTGACTGAGTGTGGTAAGGTTACTTATCTTAGCTGTTTTCACCTTAATATTTGGGGAGCGCAGTGGCTCTGATTTGACTGGGGAACATAGGATTTCTAGTCTGTCTCACTGTGGGAGGTGTCACTGTGTTGTGTCTTTGAGCAACATTATCCACTGCCAAGTACTGGTTCAACCAAGGAAGACTCGCCCAACATGACTGAAAGAATGTTAACTGTGATGTAAAGAATCAAGACAAACAAATGCTTCATATTTGTTTTTCTGCTCCTACTCTTTAATTAAATCTTAAGTTTTCTTTTATTTTCTTAAGGTTTGCTCAACTCACTTGGGCCATAGACATATGCTGGTTGTCTAGTGTCTCTACAGCAGAGCTGCTTGTATCTTTAATACAGCAGGCTTGGATTCACAGTCAGAATTCCTTCAACTCACTGGGACCATAGAAATATGTAGGTTGTCTAGTGCCTCTTTGGCAGAGTTACTTATACCTTTCATCCAGCAGGCTTGGATTTTCTAGCTGGGTTGAATTCCTTAAAATTCAGAGGAAATAGTAGAAGAGCTATAGCCTGAAGCAAGTTACTAATACTGTAATAATATATATGTCTCCACAATATATTGTTTCAGTGTTTATGTCCATGAGCAGTAATATGCAGCCATGTATATGTGTAACAGATTAAAAGTGTGGTAAGGTTACTGTTCTTAGATGTTACTTGTTCAGGAAAACTTCTTCAACTTTGCTTTTCTTCTTACTCATGTATTTAATTAGATATTTCATAATGTTTCTTTAATTTGCTTCTGCTTTGACCAAACTCACTGGGGCTATAGAACTAATTGAGCTGCCGAGTGCTTCTTTAGCAGAGCCTCTTGTATCATTCATACAGCAGAGCTTCAGGCCTAATGTCTGATAGAAGTCCTCTGCATCCAGAGGTAACAGTTACAGAGCTAAAGCCTGTAGCAAGTCAACTGAGTACATGTCAGTGCAGTTGTTTCAAATCGGGCAATGGTTTGACTGCTTTGGAATGCTCATTACTGTTAAGTCATCAGGAAAACCTCTATGTTTTCCTGATGAATATCATTTAACTTTAAACCATTCAGTCAATTTTCAAACTCGCTTATCTTTGCACCCACAGTTAGATTAGGTTGTTGTATTTCTGAATCAGGATAATGGGTCTGTAGGGTTCAGTTGAGAATCTGATGCAGTGGGATGTATTGTAACCTGTTTTGGAACTTTGTAGAGCAGAACAACTACAAACCATGAACTAAACCACAGTGAGGAGAACAAAAATAATCAGTTTGGAACTGATTGCTGCAAGTTCACAAAAAAGAACGACTGTGAACCATGAGCTAAATGCTACAGAGAGAACAAGTCTAGAAACCGA
Source organism: Loripinus fragilis (assembly GCA_964019695.1). NCBI lineage: Eukaryota > Metazoa > Mollusca > Bivalvia > Lucinida > Lucinidae > Loripinus > Loripinus fragilis. The sequence continues at coordinate 1,016,854 of CAXHUL010000390.1, forward strand.
TTGCTGCAAACTCACAAAACAGAACGACTGTGAACCATGAACTAAATACAGAGAGATCAAGTCTAGAACTGATTGTTGAAAGTTCACAAATTGAACAGAATCACTGTGGACTATGAAGTAAACACTACAGAGTGAAAAAGTCAATAACTGTTTGCTTTAAACTCACAAAACAGAACAACTGTGAACAATGAACTAAATACTATAAGTCTAAAATTGATTGCTGTTAAGTTCGCAATTAGAACTGTGAGCCATGAACTAAATACTACAGAGAGGAGAAATAAGTCTAGACCTTATGCTGTAAATAGAACAACTGTGAACAATGAAGTAAATACTACAGAGAAGAGAAATAAGTCTAGACCTTATGCTGTAAATAGAACAACTTTGTACAATGAACTAAATACTACAGAGAGGAGAAATAAGTCTAGACCTTATTCTGTAAATAGAACAACTTTGAACAATGAACTAAATACTACAGAGAGGTGATAAGTCTAGAGTGGATTGTTGTGAATAGAACACCATGAACTAAATACTAGTTAGATCAAGCCTAAGACTGATTGCTGCAAGTTCACAAAGCAGAAGAACTGAACCATGAATTAAATGCCACAGAGAAGGGAAACAGTCTAGAACTGATAACTGTAAGTTTACAAAAGTTTATATTTTTATCTTGTCAAATCCCAATGAGAATGAACTGTTTGAAGACCAGAAGTCCCTAAATGAGTATGTTCCATTTGGGCCGCGATGTGAGAAAACCTGTCTTTGGTGGTTTGCGAACAACAAAGGCGCAGACCAGAGTCTGATCAGCGCCTTTGTTATTCGCTTATTTGAAAGTATCATATACAAACTTCATACTAGCGAAATTTCAATTTTCTAGGTAGTCTCTGTAGCTGAGCAGGTTGGTTTGGGTATGACCATTTCAGAAACCCCGAAGACAGGTTTTCTCGCGTTGAGGCCCATTTCATCCAGATCTTCACTGTTTGTAAGATAAAATTGATCTTACAGAAATACAATATTTGAGCCGTTACGTGTGATTTCCAACAATGTGGCATTTTGACAAATGTAGACTCAGACAAGCCTGTGCAGCCTCCTTTTAAGCTTAGGAACTCAATGATGTTCGGTCAGTAGCTTTACAGTCAAAGAATATTAAAGCAACTAGCAAAGGCTCTGATCAGTCTGCGCATATGCGCAGGCTGGTCTGAGCCTTTGCTTTTCGCACATACCGCATTGTTGTAAATCTCATGTCACGGCTCATTTTTCAAAACAAACTTGAGGCAGATCCAGAATCTGCCTTTTTGAGAATTTTACTAATTCATCCCCCTCAAATTAATATTTTAGACTTCTGCTTGGCTTAAAAAGTAAGGGAGGATGATCAGGATAAACCACAATCACACACTGCAGACCAACCCACGGCACTGGGAGGAAATGACATAGAACATTTACAGTAACATCTGTAAGACAATAAGAGCAAACCAACCAGCTTTCTCTTCCTTTTCAAGATGATTGCAAAACTTGAATGGACACAAAATAATGCATACCAAAACAAAGACACAGAACCCCACAAACAATGGGAATTGAGAAGTACATTAACAAAAACGCAACATCAGAACCACCACCTTAGAACGGACAGCAACCTAAGCCACCGTGTGGCTTAAACGCTTTTGAAGTTTGAAGCACTTTCAAAGTGAGTACATGTTTATAAATAAGTCACATATTTTACTCGCTGATCAATTTTATCATTTGGGGAGGCGTAACATCAATGTGAGATCTACTGTGGACAGTGGTGCATTAATAAATTATATTCAAAACTAACTAAAGATATGAAAAGTTATTATTTGTCTACATTGACCCAGGACAAATGAATTTCAATTACCTTTCACCCAATCTTTGAGAATCTTCATAAAAAGTGTGCTTAGATTGCGGTACAATTACTTTTCTGAATGAAAAAAAACACACACACACATAATTCCTAGATAGCCTAATGGATAAATGGCTGTCCATAGCACTCAAAAGATGTGGGTTTGAGTCCAGTAGCTTAATCAACCATAAGATGAGTTACATTTTAAGCCTATGATATCTTTGTAAACTGATTCTCTATTGAAATGAAACACCAATTAACATTAGAAATTAATCAAATGATTACTACTTTATAACGTCATTCAGATGGCAGCTGATTTTTTTGCATGAAATCACTATCACATCTGTCACATAACCAAAAGTTTTATAGGCGTATGATGCATGAGGAAGATGTAAATGAGACCACCTATCAAAATATCAACTGCTTATCATTTTAACATTACTTACAACGGATGTGAATTTTGCTTACTGACCCCTCCTGCAATTCTTGATCTCCCCAAATGCATATTAAAAGGATGGCGTCTGTAAATTTGTGATTTCATTTGCTAAGATCCTGTTCTCAACATTAAACTGATTTCATATTGTCCGTCCGTCCGTCAGTCAGTCCGTAACGTTTTGTTTCCTTAATATCTTGAAGAGTCATTGCTGGTATTTTGTCAAACTTTGCAAACATATTTATATATACAAGACAAATACTTTAAACAAAAAAGTAAGGCTAGGGGCCAATTTTATTAGAGTTATTTCCCTTTGTAGTTCTAAATGGCTTTTTATATAGGGGTTTATGCTTTTGCTATTATAGTCCATACATGGTTCGATTAACTCCTACCACAGCTTTTGATGGAGCAATTTGATACTTTTCTTATACAATGTAGATACATTGAACGATATGCATAAAGGAGTTTGGTTCAAAAAATATTTTTTGACAAAGTAACAGCTATGAGAACTTAGACAATTTTTCCCTAATATCGCTTTTGTATATGCATAGATAAGTGCCTTCATGGGCGGATCAACTCCTACCACAGCTTTTGATGGAGCAATTTGATTCTTTGCCTATCCAATGTAGACACATTGAACATATGCATGAAGGAGTTTGGCTAAAAAAAATAATTTTTGACAAAATGACAGCTATGAGAACTTAAGACAATTTGTATATGCATAGATAGTGCCTTCATGGGCCCATCAACTCCTACCACAGCTTTTGATTCAGTAATTTAATACTATGTCTTCACAATGTAAACACATTGAACATAGGCATGAAGGAGTTTGGTTAAAGAATTTAATTTTGACAAAATGACAGCTATGAGAACTTAGACAATTTTTCCCTAATATGGCTTTTGTATATGCTAAGATAGTTCCTTCATGGGCCGATCAACTCAGGAGTACCACAGCTTTCGATAGAACAATTTGATACTTGCCTTCACAATATAGACACATTGAACATATGCATGAAGGAGTTTGGTTAAAAAAAAGTTTTTTGACAAAATGACAGCTATGAAAACTTAGAAAATTTTCTGATATAAGCTAATTTTTTGATATAAGGCTTAAATGAAATATATGTGTGGTTCCTGTTGCCTACCTACCCTAATTTTTTTAACCCTACCCTAAACATTAAAATGGGCTTTGGAGAAAAAGTACCTAAAATGGGCACTTTTTCAGATTTTGTCACTATTTTCTTTGTTAGATGTTATAACAAAATTTAATAATTTCCCTACCTACCTACCCTAAATTTGTTGGTATGCAACAGGAACCACACATATATTTCATTTAGGCCTAATCTTTGATAAATTGAACTTTCAGGTGTGAACATTTTTGTGTATTCGATCTTAACAAATGTTCCACATTGCAAGCTTTTAAGATCATTTGCACAGATTCTACTGAAATCTTCTTTGCAAAACTAAGGTCTGCTGGTTTGAACTATCACTTGCCAAAACTAAGTATTTTCACTGACCCTTACTGTGCGGTGGGTATCTAATAAGCATTGCTTATTGACTTTTTTCATTGCAATTGAAATTGTTTGATATTTCACAATGATGAGCACAAAAAGATGCGAAACATAAGAAATTGCTAAACTTATTGTGCATAGTATATATCTGGGCTCTACAGCTCAAGGTTTATCAGCATGAAATAATTCCATGCTTTTATTTTTATTGCAGCATACCTGAGGAAACCCAAGTGGCCGAGTAACCCAGCGAAGGACCCAGCGGTGGGGGGATAACTGGGTCGGAAACTGTCTTCAGGATTTGAGGAACTCGGTGAAGGACAGACCACCAAGTGAAAACCTTGCTATAGTATCAGATGAAGTGTAGACTCTACTAGGCTTACATAGGATGTTAAGAGTAGACAAAGAATTAATCATTTCTATCCATCAACCTTGATAGGGTAAAGGTTATGTGATATGAGATTGTTTTATGTTCTTACCAGAGGGCATATTCTCCTTATAAGCTGAGTGCTTGATGGGTTGTTTACACTATACTGATTTCTAGTATATCAAGTGCTGCTATTTTCGTTATCAATGTACATTCATTGCATGGTTTCAAAACGTGGAACCTATACTTCTACCACGATCTCTGATTATGACCTTCGATTCATTCGATGCATTTACAGTTACAGTCAGGCCTCAAAGCCTTTTGTGGGAGTACAATTTGCTGGCATCATCAAAAAGCTACAGAATTTAAAACCGTTATACATACTTTACATATGCATATTGTTCTATGGTACTTTAGACTCAAAATAGATTTACAGATCAGTGGATTTACCCGTATGCACTAAGACAGACCACACTTCATTGTTTTCTAATATGAAAATAACTTTTGGATCAAATGGATTTATAGATCAGTGGATTAACTCATATGCACTAAGACAGACCAAACTTCAATGTTTATTAATATGATTCTTACTATAGAATCAATTGAATTTATAGTTCAGTGGATTAACACTTATGCACTAAGACAGACAGATTTCAATGTGTTCTAATATGATCCTTACTATAGAATCAAATGAATTTATAGTTCAGTGGATTAACACTTATGCACTAAGACAGATCAACTATCAATGTGTTCTAATATGATCCTTACTACAGAATCAAATGGATTTATAGGCCAGTGGATTAACTCTTATGCACTAAGACAGATCAACTATCAATGTGTTCTAATATGATCCTTACTATAGAATCAAATGAATTTATAGTTCAGTGGATTAACACTTATGCACAAAGACAGATCAAACTTCAATTGGGCCTTGACACAAGTAAACCTGACTGTTGTACAGTAAAACCTGTGTAAAAGAGCCACTCAAAAATAGACAAACAAAGATCTTAATGACAAATGGTAGCTTAATGAAGGTCGAAAGTATTGCAGAATGCTCCCCTTGGAGCTTTCTGCAATACTTTCACCTGCATTAAGCGATAATTGGTCTTCAAACCAATTTATGGCCATTTTGAGAGTGGCTGTTTTATACAGGTTTTACTGTATGTGAACAATAAAGACTCAGACCAGCCTATGCTTTAGGGCAGCCTGTTCAGTGCCTTTGTTATTCACTATAATTTTTAAACTGACTCCATGCAAAATTTAAACACCCTATCTGGTCTCTGAATCTGAGCAGAGTTGTTTTAGTCTGACATGATTGAAAATTATGAAGATAGGTTTTCTCACGACAAGGCCTAATTAGAGTTGAATCATTTCTGAATATTAAATGAAACCTTTCGTGTCTCAAAGTATATAATGGATCAGGCCCCCAGAGAAGAGTAAACCAGGATTGGCACAGGCTTGAAAAGTGCTTGAAATTTATCTTGAAAAGTCCTGAAAATTTTGCCTGGAAAAGTACTTGTAAATCACCCTGAGACCTTGAAAGAATGCTTGAATTATACTATTTTCAGTAGGACTTAACACTGTGGATAGAGAAATAAATCAGTATAAAATTGTTGTGCCGTTATTAGTGCAGCATGTGCTGCAGCATGTGCTACACCAATTAAAGGCACAACAATTTTATGCTATTTTTGTCCTGATACTAATGTCTTCGTTATATCCGAAGTAGAATTTTAACATGTAAATCAGTATTTTATCATAAACTTGTAGTCCTTAAAAACCATAATATTATATAGAATTGCCTTTCTGAAGTCCTTGAATTTTTCACAATATTGCCTGTATGAAAAAAAGTAAGTGAGCATGATCAGGAAATACCACAATCACAAACTGCAGACAACCCAGTGGCACCGCGAGGAAGGGCCGCTCAACCATCACGAGACACCAGGAAGACAAATTAAGCAAAGCAATCAGCTCTCTCTTCCCCATCAAGATGATTGCAATACTAGAATGGACATAAAGTAACGTACAACAAAACATAGAACAACTACAGACTCCGATAATGGGAGTAACAATAAACAAAAAGTCAACAACAACAGAACCACCGCCTTAGAACCCTGGTGGACTCAAAAATTATTTTGCTAGATATATCGAACAAAGCAAAATGTTGTGTGTGTACTCAGAAGAACCGTCTGGGACAAAGCATATGTTGTGTGTACTCAAACACGGCCAGAACTTCTGGTTTCCAGGAAAGTTTTTTTTTAATCAGTAGACAGACCAGGATCATGCAGGCAGGGGGTCAATATTTTTTGTATTATTCGTAGATTAACTCTTTGCCTACAGGGTAATCTTTATGGTCATCTGCTGATTTTTTCAAAATATTTTTTTTTTAATTCTTTAAAGCTACATAGTCTGTAATTTTGAACATTTTTCGAAAAATTTTCTTTTCTTTTTAAATTATTTGTAAAAATTGAATTAAGTTATGTTTTCACAATAAGTATGTTCAGTACAGCTGAAAACTGCACGGAAAAGTGAATTATCTTATAAAACAGGTGTTTTTTCTCTTGTAAGTAATTATTTGCGTCCCTCCAACAATTCTAGACTGTTGATTTTTAACATAAATGCTCTTGTTTTGATTGTGATAATTTGTTAAGATTTACGAAAATGGTAAAATCTTTACGTGAATTTAAGTATTTTTAATGTATTCTTAAAAAATAGAAACTTTACTTCAAAAATTAAAAGATCAAAAGTTACAGACTATGCAGCTTTAAGGGCAGCCATATTAAATAGTGTGAAACAGTTTGAATCCAGATCAGGTCTGACAAAATGTTGGCCCTGAATTGGTTCCAAACTATTTGTAAAGGTTACCAGTAGATGACACAGTAAAGAAAAAATGCTTTATATTCTCTAGATATTAGGACAGATAGACCTGAGCAAAAACACATAAAGCCAGATTCTGAAGTAGCAGCTTTACTATATATTCTCTAGATATAAGGACAGATAGACCTGAGCAAAACACATTAAACCAGATTTTGAAGTAACAGCCTGATCAAGATTTATACTATTTTAACTTTCTGCAAACTTTATTATAAAGTCTGAATAGTTAGAGGAAATAAGATAGTGCTTCATTGTAGAAAATTGTTGTAATTTGCAAGCTTTTAGTTAAGACTGGGTATCAAAAAAAATGATTTTCTTATTTCTAAACCAAAACCTATGTTTTTGTACTCAAAAGAACTGTCTCAATGAGACTTTTGAGCACCCAAAACATATATTTAAACTTGTGGGTATTAAAATATTTACAATTTTATGCTCAAAAATTGTGTTTATCAAAACCTATGGATTTATATTTGAGCCGTGACATGTGATTTCCAACAATGTGGCATTTTGACTTGTGTAGACTCAGACAAGCCTGTGCAGCCTCCCACTAAGCTTAGAAATGCCAAATGCTGTTCAGTGAGAAAGAATATTCAAGCGACTAGCAAAGGCTCTGATCAGACTGCACATATGCGCAGGCTGGTCTGAGCCTTTGCTGATCACTTATTTTACTTTGTTGGAAATCTCATGTTGCGGCTCATTTGTTATTATGAAGAAATATTGCAGGACTTGAGATAATTTTATTAATATTTTGTGAATATATGCAGGACTTTAGTTAAGAATGTGTGTTGAAAAAAAATCTTATTTCTCAACTTAAAGACATGTTGTGAGTACTCAAAAGAACCATCTCAATGAGACGGTTCTTTTGAGTACCCAAAATATGTTAAAACTGAAGGGTAAGAAATATTAACAATATTACACCAAAAAATTTTGTTTATCCGAACGAAATATTGCAGGACTGGAGATAATTTTATTATTTTTTGAATATATGCAGGACTTTAGTAAAGATTGTGTATTGGAAAAAAATCTTATTTCTCAACTGAAACACATGTTGTGAGTACTCAAAAGAACCGTCTCAATGAGATAGTTCTTTTGAGCACCCAAAACATGTTAAAACTGAGGGGTAAGCAAATATTAACAATATTGCAGGACTTTAGTTAAAAATGTGTATTGAAAAAAAAAATCTTATTCCTCAACATTTAAACTGAAACACATGTTGTGAGTACTCAAAAGAACCATCTTAATTAGATGGTTCTTTTGAGCACCCAAAACATGTAAAAACTGAGGGGTAAGCAAATATTAACAATATTACACTAAAAAGTTTTGTTTATCCAAACGAAATATTGTAGGACTTTAGTTAAGAATGTGTATTGAAAAAAATCTTATTTCTCAACTGAAACACATGTTGTGAGTACTCAAAAGAACCATCTTAATTAGATGGTTCTTTTGAGCACCCAAAACATGTTTAAACTGAGGGGTAAGAAAATATTAACAATATTTCATTAAAAAAATATGTTTATCTGAATGAAATATTGCAGGACTGGAGATATTATTTTGTGAATATATGCAGGACTTTAGTTAAGAATGTGTATTGAAAAAAATCTTATTTCTCAACTGAAACACATGTTGTGAGTACTCAAAAGAACCATCTTAATTAGATGGTTCTTTTGAGCACCCAAAACATGTTTAAACTGAGGGGTAAGAAAATATTAACAATATTTCATTAAAAAAATATGTTTATCTGAATGAAATATTGCAGGACTGGAGATATTATTTTGTGAATATATGCAGGACTTAAGTTAAGAATGTGTATTGAAAAAAAAATCTTATTTCTCAACTGAAACACATGTTGTGAGTACTCAAAAGAATCATCATCTCAATGAGCACCCAAAACATGTAAAAACTGAGGGGTAAACAAATATTAACATTTTTACATTAATTTTTTTTTATCTTAACCGGTGTATATGTATTTAGTTGTGAGTTTGTAAAATAATTTTTGTCAGATTCTTTATTCATTCGTTATTGTCATTAAGATTTCTTAATTGATTAAATCTGGCCCAGAAGTTATACAATTTTTTCATGCTCATCTTAACTTAGCTTAAAATTAATCATGCTTATAAGTGTTACAATGCCAATAATTGTTAGCATTTTAACATTTATGAGCAAGATAAATACATCTAAGAGTTTGAAAGCAAGAATATCTTACTTTTTAGTAGCAGTTAAAAGTTCCTTCTCAGTTGAGTTGAGCATGAAAAAGTTTTATAACTGAGTTCTGATCATGCTGAATAATGCATGCTTTACACCTTTCCCTAATTTGTGTCATTTTGAAATGCTGGATTCAATTTATTGGCATGTTTTTTTCACAAACAAGGAAAGTGAAAAAAGTGTGGACCTAGATCAGCTAGGTCTCTGGCACCATCTGAACTTGAACTACCTTGTTTTCAAGATATGATTTATTGGGAGTTAGTGTTAATAACAGTTTATGTGATTTTTATACTTGATATCATATTTTTCAAAAATCATTGCCAAGTAATGTGGTCACCAATAGGGTTGTACCTAAATCAGGACAGATAAAATGTCAAGATCTGGATCCAAACTGTTTGACACTGTAAAGGTTTGATGTAAAATTTGATAATGAAAAAATTTTCTGAAAACTTACCCAGTAGGTAAAGAGTCATTCTTTAAACTTGCATTTGTAGCAACCCAGTGCGTCTAGAGATATAAGGTTTTGTCTGAAGATGCTACTTTCTGTGTGTGAATAGTGAAGGTATTGATGAGATTGTACATTTGTGCAGGCTTGTCTGAATCTCCATTGCAGTAACCTAGTGGATTGTAAGATATAAGCTTTCGTCTCACGTTGCTGCTTTCTGTGTGTGAGCAGTGACAGTATTTATGAGACTGTACATTTGTGCAGGCCTGTCTGAATCTCCATTGCAGCAACCTAGTGGATTGTAAGATATAAGCTTTTGTCTTACGTTGCTACTTTCTGTGTGTGAGCAGTGACAGTATTTATGAGACTGTACATATGTGCAGGTTTGTCTGAATCTCCATTGCAGTAACCTAGTGGGTCAAGAGATGTGCATTTTATCTGACATTGCTACTTTCTGTGTGTGAGTGAAAGTATTGATGAGACTACATTATATAGAAGACTAATAGGCCTATCAGTGCAGGTCTGAGTGGCCATTGACTATAATGTGATAATATCCAAAGTTTCTGTTCTTGCTCACTTTTGTTTGTTAATTGATTTGAACCGTGACATGAGATTTCCAACAATGTGGTATGTGCGACCAGCAAAGGCTCAGACCAGCCTGCGCATACCCGCAGACTGATCAGAGCCTTTACTTGTCGCTCGAATATCCTATGAGTGTTAAGCTACTGACTAAACACCGTTTGAGGTTTCTAAGCCTAAAAGGAGGCTGCACAGGCTCGTCTGAGTCTACATTTGTCAAAATGCCACATTGTTGGAAATCACATGTCGTTGCTCAATTATTGATTTACACCATGGAATTTTATATACATTGAATTAAAAAAAACATTTAAACCTCACATTGAACTCTGATTGTTCGAAATACTCACTCATTTAAAACTTCATTTGAGCCGCAACATGTGATTTCCAACAATGTGGCATTTGGACAAGTCTAGACTCAGACTAGCCTCTGCAGCCTCCTTTTGAGCTCAGAAACTCCAAATGGTGTTCAGTCTGTAGCTTAACAATCATAGAATACTCAAGTGACTAGCAAAGGCTCTGATCAGACTGTGCGTATGCGCAGGCTGATCTGAGGCTTTGCTGGTGGCACATACTACATTGTTGGAAATCTCATGCACTGGCTCGTTTTTGACACAATAGATTCAATTAAAGAACAAGACCTACATATGAACTATTTTTTATTGATGCATCTACAGTGTATAAAAATGTTATATGCCAAACATATGTTTGATAGGAAAAATACCTGATAATAAACATTTTGGGGGATTATATACTTGAGCCGTGACATGAGGTTTCCAACAATGTGGTATGTGCGACCAGCAAAGGCTCAGACCAGCCTGCGCAAACGCGCAGTCTGATCAGAGCCTTTGCTAGTCATTTAAGTATTCTTTGAGTGTTAAGCTACTGACTGAACACCATTTGTTTTTGTTTTGTTTGATTTGATTCTATAGGTCCCATCAACAATCTTTCAGTTAAACAGGGACGGGTCTCCCTGGGTTGAACCAGTACTAAGCTAGGATAAATGTGTCTTGCTCAAGGACCACAACGCAGTGACGCCGGTGACGCTCCAACCCGCGGCCTCTCAGTCTCGATTCAAGCACTCTACCACTTAGCCACTGCGCTCCCTTGAACACCATTTGGAGTTTCTAAGCTTACAAGGGGGCTACACAGGCTCTTCTGAGTCTACACCATCTTGTCAAAATGCCACATTGTTGGAAATCACATGTCACAGCTCACTTCTATGTTTACCTCCTTATAATGTAAACTACTGATACTTATAATGCAAAATACATATCAATTCCTTAAGACTTCAAATTAATGAGCTTTTACTGTAAATAAATAAGACTATCATATTTTCTCGTTATTTCCAACTGATAGATCTGAACAAACAGTATAAACCTAGATCAGCGGGATTCTGAAGGAGCAGACTAATCAGGGTTTGTACTATTTGCCATTCTCACTTTTTACAGACTTTGTCACACACAAAAAAATGATAAGAAGATTGATGCCTGATATTTGGAGGAAATATTCTAGCTTTATGTGCAATTACTGTAATTTACATTTGAGCCACAACATGAGATTTCCAACAATAGGGTATGTGTGACCAGCTAAGGCTCTGATCAGCCTGCACATATGCGCTGTCAGATCAGAGTCTTTCCTAGTTGCTTGAATATTCTATGATTAATAGGCTACAGAACAAACATCATTTCGAGTTTCTAAGTTTAAAAGAAGGCTTCACAACCTCGTCTGAAAAGTCAAATGTCACATTGTTGGAAATTATGTCGTGGCTTAGTTGTCATTTTCTATGCATTATAAATACAAACAAGATCATGCATCTTCTCGCCTTCTATTTTATTCCTCAATTAACACTGGATATGTGACCAAAAAATCCACAATCACACGCAAAGCTCCAGAGTTATCTGCCCATTTTACACTATGATGCTACACTTTTTCGAAGTGTCAACAGGCGGATATTGAAAGCAGACATGATTAGCTAAATTTTGAGACCACTTTCATCCTTTCTAACGATGGGTGTAGTTTTGACTTAGAAAATGGAGTCCATACACCAGCCTATGTAGGGTTAACTCATCGCCACCAACTCCATAGCATTGGCGTAGCTCCCATTAAGCAGTATACGCACATGCGGAATAAAAATAGTAACACTGAAGGGAGCTCACCTTATGTGGTAAAAGTGATCTTTCACACCTTAAGGAACTGATCTTAAAGGAAAGAATTCGCTCCCTCTGGGAGCAAATTCTTTCCTTCAGAGAAGTTCCCATTTTGAAAAGGTACGTACTTGTAGAGAATCACTGCTTGATACAGTAGTCTCCCTTTGATGTGCATAACTTTTTCAGCGTTCTGGCTACGCCATTGCATAGCAGCGATGGGTTATCATAACTCCCTCTGCCGGTCATTTGCCCACACTATTGCATGTCCCCAAATGTTGTTTACACACCGCACCTTGCCAGGTATGCAAGTGATGGGCTGCCGTGTTACAGTAATCATTTAGTCTACTACACAGGTCACGCCACGAGAAGTGGCTGTATTTGGTGTACCTAATGAGTCAAAAGTAATTATTTTTAGTCTGACTAAAAATATTTTTAGTCCAACCAAAATTATATATAGGTGTCACGTATATAAATATACGCACTACCATAAATGATTTTCAGTCTCACGTATTTATTCTATGTCAAACTGAAACTTATTTTAATCTGATCAGAATTAATTTTAGTCTGACGTTAAATAATAGTGCAACTCAAAAGAGTGATTTTAGTCGAACCGTAATTATTTTAAGTTGGAATGAAATTAATTTCAGTTGGTCTCAAATTAATTATAGATCGACGTAAATTAATGATGATGCGACTGAAAATACTTATGGTTGGTAGTATATATATTTCCGTCGCAGCCGATGATATTTTTAGTGGTACTAAAAATAGTTTTAGTCTGGAGGTAAATTTTTACTTTTGATCCTTTCAGTACACCTGCCGAAAGTTATGGGTTAAAAGGAAGATTTACCGTCCGACTAAAATTATTTAAAGTCTGATGAAAATTATTTTTAGTCCCACCAAAATTATATATAGGTGTCATGTATATAAATATACGTCCTACCATAACTGCTTTTCAGTCTCACGTATTTATTCTATGACGAACTGAAAAGTATCTTATCTGACCAAATTAATTTAAGTCCAATGTAAAATGATATTGGTGCAACTCAAAAGATAGGCCACAAAAATTATATATAGGTGTCACGCATATAAATAAACGTCCTACCATAACTGATTTTTAGTTTCACATATTAATTTTATGTCGCAATGAAACTTATTTTAGTCTGATCAAAATTAATTTTAGCGTGACGTAAAAGCAATTCTAGTCCAACATAAAATAAATATGGTGAGACTCAAAAGAATGATTTTAGTCGACACATTAATATTTCAAGTTGGACTGAAATTAATTTCGGTTGGACTTATATTGATTAAAGTCAAACGTAAACTAATTATGGTGTGACTGAATATATTAATGGTTGGACTACTTATATTTCCGTCTCACCTATAATATATTAGTGGGACTAAACACAATTTTAGTCAGATGGTAATTCTTATACTTTTGACCCATTTGGTACAAAATAATATGGACAATAAAAATACATGTGTCAATAAAGTATTTATACTTAATCAAGATTATTGTTCATCTTCAAGTTCCCCTCCATCAGTTGAACATATGTTTTGGGTGCTCAAAAGGACATTCTCCTTGAGAAAACTCTTAAGAGCACACACAATTTATGATTTTGTTGGACGATAGGAAAATTAGAATTGATTTCGCCCCTTTATCCTGAGGCCTGAATTTCTTGTCTGTCAGAACAGAATCATTTCTAGTACTCAAAAGAATCATCTCATTGAGACGGCTCTCATGAGTACACACAAAGTAAATTATGTTTATCACTGCGCATCACATTTAACCAACTGATAGGTCTAGATAAATTAATACTCTGGTCTTAAACTTGTGATTATCATCATCTGGGCCTCGTCGCGAGAAAACCTGTCTACGGGGTCTCCGACAAAGCGAGTTTCAAACCAGTCTCCTCAGCTACAGAGACTAGCTAGAAAATGGAAATTTCACCTGTAGCAAGTACACGTATGCTTCTTTCCAAATAGCTAACAACAAAGGCGCTGATCAGACTGCGCGTATGCACAGGCTGGTCTGTGCCTGTGTTATTCGCAAACCCCCGAAGACAGGTTTTCTCGCATCGTTGCCCATTTATTCAATTTGTCACCAGTTCCGGAATATACTGTCAACAATAGTTTAGCACGGATTTTAATACGATGCCCCTCTTTGAATGAACATGAAACATTTTTTTTTGGTGTAGTCAACATGAATTTATGTTTTTTTCGTGTCCGCCAGCAAAAAGGTAACCTGATTAGGCGTCAGTGGATTAACGTTAAATTTGATATCATGTGCATGTAAAGGATACACGGCCACATGGGAAAATCGGAAATTATAAAGTTAAGCAAAAGGTTCTTAAAGATGAAAACTGTTAAAAACGTCAGAGTTTGATACCCGTTTATATCTCTTTTTACCGTTCCATTATGGCGTTTAAATAATCAAGCGGTCAAGTAATCTTAATGGTGCTTGAGTGACACAAGCACACGGAACATTTCTGTTAGTTGATTCTCTGGAAACGTCTTTAGATAGCGTTACCGCTTACATTTAGCCTAAACTTCAGATTGAGTTAAACACCCAGATACAACATTTTATAAACTTCCCTTACCCTTAATTGTATTGCCACTCTTTTGGCTTCCTCTTAAACACAAAAACCCTTTCAATTAACCCTTAAAGCGTCAAGCGCAACAAAAGTTGTCTGTTTTTCTCGTCTGCTGAAATGTTTAAGGAGCCTCTATGGCAAACAGTTTGGACCCAGATCAAGCTGCTTCTATAGGAACAGTCTGATCCGGGTCCACCCTCTTTGCTTCTATACTTAAATTCATCAGTAATGTTAGGCAATTAATTTTTTGCAGCAGACGACTTCAGCAGACGTCATTTTTAGATGCATTTTTTCTTGGCGCTTTAAAAGCTAAGCCTGTCCACATAACAAAAACAGTACTGTTGTTTTTGACTTGTAAACGTCGTTATAGCAACAACGTTAGTTGTTTTCAAGGCCCAGCCCACATATGTGCAGGCTGGTCTGAGCCTTTGCTGGTCGCACATACCACAATGTTGGAAATCTCACGCGTGGCTCAATTTTGGGTGTATATATACTATAGCGTTTTGGTCAGAGCTATCATCTACACCTTTATGTTTGCGAGCAGCCAAGGCTCTGGTGAGACTGTGCGATTGCCCTGGCTCACCTGAGCCTTTGATGTTCTCCAATGTGATAAGTGCCAATGACTCGTTTTGAGGAAAAGCAGACAATTCGGACCTTGGTCATGACACTGACTATTCAGACTTTGGTCAACTCGGAGCATTTAATTGCCTGTGGTCTATTCGGACTAAAATCAGTGATCATTCTGGATCATTTTGTAAAAAAATCATTGGTCAACTCTGAATAACGTTACTACATGTATCACTTCAACTGTGCCAGATCGTGCATTTTCGGACATGATTAGTAAAGTTATAAAACTAAAGCTACAGTATTTTAAACATGTTAATGTACAAGTTACATGTCAAAGAGACCCAGAAGTGTATGCGGCATGCCATGATCACAAAATATATCTTCACACCAAATTTGGAATTCCTACCTCAAATTGTATACAGATATGCTCTGGGCTTGACCTTGCTAGAACTAAAACCAGAGGTCAAGGACACAGTAAGCTGGAAACAGTTGGTGACTCGCCAGGGCCCAAGATGCATCTACATACCAAATATGGAACTGCTACCATCCATAAATAATATAGGCGATCTGCTGTAGGTGCATTTTTTCAAGACCTGACTCCTGATATCAAGGTCACAGTGGCTGAAAACAGTGAGCGACATTCCATGACCCCAATATATATCCACAAATTGAACTTGGGGTTAATATGTCATATAATATGAGACATGCTCTTAACACTATGTTTTTGCTTGCTGTTGGCGAGTTGTCGCTGAATTGATTTTGCTTACACACGACCGTTATGCTAACAGTATGTTACTATAAATAGACAGCCAGGTAGAGGGTATCACTATTCCGAAACAATGGTATAAGTATTCCCGTAGGGGGAATTTGACGATATAGCCAATTTTAGTCTATGTGATGATTTTAAATAAAAATAATCATGAAAAATCTCCACCGAGGATGAATTTGAAAAAATAAACTATGTAGGCCGGCACTCGGCAGCTCGGCTCGGCAGGGGCTTTCAGACCCTTATTGTAAAACTCAGATTCAACAAGTGGAGAAGGTACAGAGGACGGCAGCCCGCTGGACCTGCAGGAGGTGGCGCAACACTAGCAGTGTTGGAGAAATGCTCGATGAGCTGCAATGGCCAACCCTGGAGGCCCGGAGGGATCAGTCCTCTCTGCTTTTCTTCCACAAGATTCATTGTGGGACTATGTCTATTGATAAAGACAAGTACTTGACCCCGTCTCAGAGTACAAGATCTACCAGGTCATCACACAACTCACAGTACTGCAGGCCCCAGACTTATAGTGATGCCCTGAAGTATTCTTTTTTCCCAAGGACTATTCCTCATTGGAATAGTCTGGCTCCATCTGTGGTCGCAGCTGAGACCACAGAGGAGTTCAGGGCACTCATTTAGATGACTCAGCCAGAAGCTTTTTTTTTTTTTTTTTTTTTTTTTTTTTTTCTCTTCTCAAAATTTCTAAAAAACACTCACCTCAGAAAATGATCATACATGATCGCCTGAGTATAAGAAGATAGATAGATAGATAGACCCGACCATGTCAATATGTCAATGTGTACCACCCCTCCATTGGGGAGTTTGTCTTCAATATCACTACCGGGGAGTTTAACTGAAGTTCGGTCCGGTATACCATTTTACCGATTTTTTCTGTATCTGTTTCTTAAGAGACTGCATTCACTCTTGAATATTATGTCTCTGGTGGCGGATTAGAAAAAGAAAAAAGATGGAAAAAATAGGACAGGCAGAAAGATAGTTATTGAGAAAAGTGTAGAAAGAAAGGAAAGATTGCAACCCGATTTTCAGATCTTCATTGGGTGGTCAGACCAATCCGGCTACAGTAACTGCCTCTGGGTATGGTCGCCCAACCGGCACAGCTCCGAGAACCCTCTGATCCTACTTACGGGTTGCCCCCTACCCTTATTTAGAAGTTAGAATGTAAGACTGGACAGCCCCTGCTTGAAGTGTACCAAGTCAGGGGCCTCAGCTATAGTAGCTGGTAAAGAGTTCCATGCCGGGATAGTCCTGGGAAAGAAGCTGTATTTAAATGTATCTGATTTAGCAGGATACTGCCGGAGCTTCTTGGAGTGTAGTGCTCTAGTCCGTGTGCTGGCAGGGGACAGATATTCTTCTGCCGGGATGTCGACTAGGTCATTTACGATCTTGAAGAGCATGGTCAGTTGTATCTTCTTTCGCCTAGACTCTAGTGTTTCCCATTGAAGATCTCCTAGCATTTCTGTCACACTGCTGGTATTGTGATACCTGTTTGTACAGTACCTGGCAGCCCTCCTTTGTACCATTTCCAGCTTGTGTTTTGATTGTTCTGTTGTTTCCCCATGACAACCGTAAAACAGCACTAGCAAAATAAACAGCAATATTTTAGTTTGTTTTGACCAAATTTAAATAAAAGTAGGTTTCGTTGATGTATGTCGCAATACACCCAATTTACAACAGTCACCTATTTTCGACGGGTACTGGTCAACTCGTACCTAAGTCAACTCGTACCTTAGTCAACTCGTACCCATTTTTGGTCAACTCGTACCTTTGAACATTAAAACAGTAGAAGTGAAAGCACAGAAAGTGTTATCAGCCCTAAGAGTTCTAGGAAAGACAGAGAAAATTGATCCTACCAACATGATTAGGCTATACAAGAGTATTGTGGTTCCGCAGTTAGAGTATGCCGCATCAGTATGGCAGTCAGGGAAATGTGAAATACTGGATAGAGTACAACGTAGGGGTCTTGCGATGTGTCTAGGAGTACCAGTTACCGCCAGTTTGGAAGCCTTACAGGTAGAGGCCGGAGTTTTACCCTTGGACCTGAGGAGAGAAGAGCTGGCAGTCAGGGAGTATGGGAAAATCTGCGCAAAGCGAGACACTCAACCTATAAAGAAAGCACTTAAAGAATGGGAAGAAGCTCGAGAAGAAACAACTGAGAAGTATATTTCACCATTTGGCATGATGAACATACAGATGGCAGACATGTGTGCATATGCGGATATAGTGTGCAGTACTATAGAGCCTGAACCAGACTATGTTGACTCCCTTCAACCAACTTTGAAACGCCCAGAATATTGGAATAACCTTGGATCCTCCAAGAACAGGACAAAAATTCAAGAGGAAGACAGCAGGCGGCTCATAGAAGAGCAAATAGACAGAAGTGAGGTAGATACAGTATTCATTTTTACAGATGGCTCTTGTAGAGGAAATCCTGGACCATGTGGAGCAGGAGCTTGCGTGTATCTACCAGATCAGGAGGAGTGTGTGGAGTTGAAAAAGCCAGTATCTAGATTAGCATCTATACTATTAGGAGAATTGGTAGCAATTGAGATTGCATTAAGTTTCATGCAGGGAGAAGTGAAAAAGAAAAGAATGAAAGGAGTTAAAGTTTTTAGTGATAGTCAATCAGCAGTAGGTCTGCTTACATTAGGCTGGACTCCAACATCCTATCAGGGAACAATCAGTCAGATCAAAAAACAGATAGAGGGACTTAAGCAGGATGGCATAAGGATTGACATTGCATGGACACCTGGTCATGCAGATATTGCAGGGAATGAGACGGCAGATAGATTAGCAAAAGAGGCAGCGAAAGAAGCAGAAGATATTGATGAGACTAAGGACACAGTGGTTACAGCGGCAGACATAAAGACAGCAGTGAAAACATCTTGTTTGAAAAAGTGGCAGAGAAGGTGGGACTTGAGCAACAGTGGCAGAGAATTGTATGGATATCGGAAAACTGTAGGTGTGAAAAGAGATAAAATAGTCCCTCAGAAATTCCCAAGAATAATTTCTAAATTGAGAACAGGATACTGCCTGAATGAATATTTATGTAAGATAGGGGTAGTGGAAAGGCCATATTGTAAATGTGGAGAAATAGAGAGCTGCGAACACTACCTCATGGAATGTGAAGAATTACAGGATTTAAGAGAAAGGCTTAAAGTGAAAATGTGGCAACAAACAGGAAAGGACTTGTGGACAATGGAAGTGTTCCTAACAGTGACAAGCAAAGATGAATATGAACAAGAGAGATTCATCATTACAGACATATTGGAGGAGTTTCTGGAAAGATCCGGGAGACTCACCAAAACAGCATAAACAGAATATCTAAAATATCGCGCATCACCAAATACTCGCGAGAAAGTACTAGAGACATCATACCAAGAAGATAATACCTGTGAGATATTACGGCTTAAGGGCCATGATTACAGATTACAGAGTACCTTAGTCAACTCGTACCTAAGTCAACTTGTACCTTAGTTTATTTATAATAGAATATGTATGAGTTTTATGCCGTTGTCTAAGTATGTTACTCATGACAAAAGCAAAATGATAAGTTTTGTTACGACTTAGGCGAATTCTGCACTCAAAAGGAGCGTTCAATTACAAATGGGTAATACTGTATATTGCCCAGGTGTTGCTCGCGCTTACAAATTACAGTAGATGAAGAAATAGCTGGGCTCTACATTGTAAAAGAAATAAGTGTAACTTAACACCCATTTTGGTGGCAGCCGGACTGCCACTGGTCTTGACGTATTTAACATATGAGCTGTTTTGTGATATCAGGGACTGTTAAACAAGTATCACTGGTTAAATGTTAGCCTCTGGTAGCGTCGTCTTAGTATGAAAGTGTAGCTAAATGGACATCAAAAATGGGTGGCAACTATGCAGCCACCTCTTTTAGCGTTAACTTACAAGGATAGCACATTGCAAACTTATCATTACAAATAGCACTGGTCCCATCGAAATAATAAAATCTGGTTTTGTTGCATGGAAACAATAAAGGTACAGACTCGATGAGATAGACCTATCAGAGCATCCAAGCAGTGTGATCAGCGCATTTGTTATTCAATCTCAAAAACTTTAATAGCCGAACTTGCTATGCGCACTATTCAAATTGAACCTAGCCTTGTAACTGAGCATGCTGGATGTGTCCTTATAGGGTAGCTAACCCCTGAATATATGTTTTCTCATGGCGCGGGTTTTGTGTACATAAAGCCACTTTACAGCCACGTGCTGGTGATTGGTAGGGTGTGAAAAACAGTACAATGATGAATACATGTATGTGATTGTATTAATTAAGTTGTAATTAAGATATTAACATTGTCTGACAGTGTAAAACTTGAATAATTAAAAAATATAGTACAATCTTATTAAAGAAAATTCGGAATTGCAATGTAAAAACATGAAATCTTTTTTGTTTATAACTGATTAAAACATTTTAAAAATAAACCCAGCTCACGTCAGAGGGTTTGGTTCTTTCATTTAGAAAGTCCAGGTGAGTCTCTCATCATGCAGTCTCATCTGAGCCTTCGCTACTTGCCACTTAAATGACTCCAAATTTGCATTTTTTTGTCGTCTGTTGACTTATTTTGAAATGAGTAATTCAAAATATCTTGTAATATTTAGTGCTAGTTGAAAAAAAACGCTGCATGCTATCATAACAGATCTATGTCCGAAGTTCAAAACTTTGTGTACACGAGCAGCGAAGACCCTGCCGAGCCGTCATTATATAAAGGGCTAATATTGGAACAGGCAGATCCGAAACTCCCCTAATCGCAGCCTCACAGGTCGTAATTTATAGTGTTTTTTTTTAGTATTTGAACAGGCTGGCCTGAATCTCTCCTTATTGCAGATAGCAAAACTGCGTTGATTTGGTCGTTTAAGCAGGCTATTCTGAACATCGACCCATAGGGAAAAGGTAAGGGAACTTGCCACAGCTGGCCTAAACCTCGTCCGATCGCAAATACTAAATTGTGATTAATATATATGATTGAACAAGCTCCCAGAACGCCGCCTCATAGGCATAAGAGTTGGGATCTTTGAACAGGCTGGCCCGAACCTAACCTCAGCACTGATAGTAAATTTTGATGTTTTAGTGTTTGGAAAGGCTTGTTAGGACATAGACTTACCAAACTCTCCGTCTATCATGCTCTACCCTGCCCCGTTTTTGACTCAGGTACGAGTTGACTTGGGGTAGGTACGAGTTGACCAAAGGTTAGGTACGAGTTGACCAAAAATGGGTACGAGTTGACTTAGGTACGAGTTGACTAAGGTACGAGTTGACTAGAAACCTTTTCGACAAGCCATAGAAATGTACTAAAACACAGCATATTTTTTTCTTGGCCTTGGCACTGTGCTTGTGAAGTGCAATATTGATTTTTTAATCAATCAGAAGCGTGGTAGCTCAGTGTTTAAGTGCCCTTATCTCTGGTGCAAGAGGTTTGATCCCCACTCAGCAAGAGGTAACTCAGTGGTTAGGCACTTGCCTCTGGTGCTAGAGGTCCCAGGTTCGATTCCCGCTCGCGGCGAGAAAAATTTCAGTGTCCGAACACGCTTTCTCTAGCGTCATTTGCGGGGATGATGCTAGATAAGTGCATCGTCCTTCGGATCGGGACGTTAACTGGATGTCCCCTGTGCAGGGAAAGTCACCCCCTGTGCAGGTTAAAGAACCCTACGGTAATTTAGATATGGTTACTTGTAGGCTTTCATCCTGCAACCCGGAGTGTACAAAGTACACCTGCAGATAATACTCGAAAGAGGGTCTGGCAGTATATAAGGAAAGAAAGAAAGAAAGAAAGAAAGAAAGAAAGAGGAAAAGTTTCAGGGTCCAAGCACAATTTCCTTAGTGTCATATTTGCATGGATGTCACTTATAAAAATCGGGACGTTAACTGGATGTCCACTGTACAGGGAAAGTCACGGGAACAAGACAACTCGATGACAGAACAATTCAGCAACAGTTTTTTTTAGACAATTCAGCGAAAGATTTGAGACAACTAAGCAACACTTTTTGAGACAATTCGGCGACACTTTTATTCCCTAACTGATAATTATTATAATTGATAAAGGGTTCATGGGCAGTTTTAAGACAATTCACCGACATAAATGATTTATATCTTTAAAAATCAATACACTAGCAGGGCTTTATCTGCCACACCTGTGGGGCTGAATTTCGGCCCCATTCCCAATTTAAAATAGCCACCTTTTTTCCCAATTGCATGTCTATTTTTCCCAATTTTAGACCACTACAACTTATGAGAATCAATGACCCATATCACAATGTTACTTTAACACTTGCGCTTGGCATTAAACAATCTAAAATAACTTGATTTTCAGGATAAATTTTGCTCCCATAATTATATTTCATGTCAATATTTTTCCCAATTTAAACATTCAGTCATGGACGTATATATTACCTGGACTGGAAACACCAATAGATTTACCGATAATCGTTATTCGTTCTTTGTCGCGCTGAAATCCAGGTAAGCGGCAGGCAATTTCTGATAAAGTGACGGATCACTTTAAGAGAAAGAGATGCGCATGTGTATGGGCATTTGTGTCTTCTCCCCTAGCATCTCGGTAAGAAGCGAT
Organism: Loripinus fragilis; assembly: GCA_964019695.1. NCBI lineage: Eukaryota > Metazoa > Mollusca > Bivalvia > Lucinida > Lucinidae > Loripinus > Loripinus fragilis. Next base: position 1,039,781 of record CAXHUL010000390.1, read on the forward strand.
AGGTCTGAAAGAATAGTACCGTTTTATGGATCAGCTTCTTAGCTGCAATTTGATACCAAACACGATGTTGTTCCAGTAAAAAGTAAAATAATTCCGCGGAATAAATGAACCTAAAATTACCATCTTATCCGCGTCCTGTGATGACACGGATCTTAAATTTACCCCCCCTCCCCCAATATACGTCCGTGGTGATGAGCGCTTATTAGCCAAACATCGCTTGGTAAAAAAAATGAAATGTGAAACTATTCAACAAAAGAAAATGAACTTTCGATGAGAATTAAAAAAAAAACACTTGGGTTACAGTTCATTCACTATTGCACGGATCATAAATACAGCTATAATATGGGCCTCAACGCAAGAAAAAATCTGTCTTCGGGGGATTTGCGAACAACACAGGCGCAGACCAGCCTGCGCATCCGCGCAGTCTGATCAGCGCCTTTTTATTCGCTTTTTGGAAAGTATCATATGTAAACTTGCTGCAGGTGAAATTTCAAGCTAGTCTCTATAGCTGAGGAGACTGGTTTGAAACACTCTTTGTCAACCCCTCCCCCCGGAGACAGGTTTTCTCACAACGAGGCCCATATGATACCAAACAATCTAGTGTTCTCAGAAAAAAAAATACCCAAGAAAAAAGGTAACGCATCAGGCTTTTCTTCATTTCACAGACATGGAAGAAGGCATTTTTTTCATACAACGCAATTAACCCACATAAGCCTAACGTCCTTTTTGTGGGGCATAGGTAAACAGTGCAGAACCAGATGAGACCCAGCTGAACGCGGTATCTGATCAGGGTCTCCATCGTTTGCTTACAGAATGTTCTATAAAAATTTAAGAAAATTAAAATGACACCCAGTACCTCTTAAAACGAAATCGCCTGGTCCAATTGAGTGGAGAGGGGGTAAATGAATTAAACAGAAATTCAGTATCTTTTGTTTAATTCTTTAATTGGCTATTATTGTCAGTTGTTGAGAATACCACTTCTAAAATAAGTCGTTTTGGTTGAAGAGATATTTAACACAGTCGCGGAAATAATTACTGCTCACAGCTGTCTTTACCAACTACATTGTTAATTGTTAAACGAAAGCTTTTTAAGGAAATGAAATGAAGTGTATCTATGGTTGACAAAGCATCATTTATAATTAAATGTATGTTTTCACGCTTTTAAACCCTGCAATGTGGCTAAATTCCTGGTGTACATTAGAGGCAATGTTTAGGTTCCCAGTGTTGGGACACCTCCGTAGAGTGGAACGTTATGCGGAAATATGAAGGAAAGACAATTTTGCTAGCATCTTATCTGCATGATTTTATTTTGTTTTTGCTAAAAAAATAAAAATTTTAGTTCGGAAATGTGTAACTTATGTATTAAGTGTTAAGTATATCAAAAATACTCACATCAATTAGCTCTACAACCGACAATTTCGATGGTATAGAATATACAGATGTAGTACGAAAAGTTGAAAATTTTATCATTTTGCCTCTTTTTCATATCGTCTCTGCAACAAAAGTTTGCAATATAACGATATTCTACAAAATGCAAATTTAGGACAAATATATAAACGTTCAGGAATTTAAAGAATTACACTCATTGAGCGCTTCACATTGCCACAGTTAAAGTGACAAGTACCTCAGTAAAATTCTAACTTCCACTATTTTCAAGATGGCGGCTTGTAAACAACGCAATCTGTCCAAAATAACACGAAAATTAACCATTATCCACTGATTTTATTCCAACATAGCACATATGAGATATACTTAAAAACTTATTCTCGTATATTCCGTAAGAATTTTCTCCACATATATTGAATATTCACGGTTTTAACATTGAAAACTTTCCTATGGATTATCGCTATGAACAGCCTCTTTGAAAATGGCGGCAGAAAGGTATTTATCTCGACGTATACCAGATTTACGCGTAGGCAATAATATTGATAAAATAGATAAGAAGCCAATCCCTTCAAGTATACATCCGTGCTTAAGTCTATATTTTTTCCCAATTTTGGCCAGGGGCCGCCCCAGGGGGGGTACTCTAATTTTTTCCACATACGTAGGCTCGGACCCAGCATCTACCGTTCACCCCCAAAAAAATATCAGGAATTTCAAGCACCCCAAAAAAATATTTGAAATTTTAGCAATCCAAAAAAATATCCCAATTCTGTACCTTGACCTTAAAAAAAGACCCTAAATTGCATAGAAATGACCCTCAAACTAGCCCAATTTTGTGATGACCCCAAAAAAATACCCAAAAAATCTTCATACCCCCAAAAAATATTCATTTTTCTGAAAACCCCAAAAAATATTGAAATTCAGAATTTTGAACCCAAAAAAATGGGCCGAGCCTACGTATGTGTGAAAATATCAGAGTACCCCCCCTGGGGGGCCGCTTCCCAAGATTGCTGGATAAAGCCCTGACTAGACAGAAATTAGTGGAAAAAATTAAAATTCTTTTAACTTACGAATTAAACGAAAGATCTAAAAAAGAAAACAACCTATATAAAATGATAATAATATATAAATGATAATTATAACAATCTCAGCAGAAAGCTGTAGCAGAGAGTGCACCACCCTAGCTACCGCCCACCATATCGATGCAATATATACTCCTCAAAATAATTGAAGGACCAATATATCAATTATAACATTGATGCATTTTGTGTAGAATGTATTTTGAAAACCAATCTTACGGTCTAGCCTAAAATTTTTCGGACATCTTTGACGCCTTATTGCCAAGTGAAACAGCAAAAAGAAAATGGTAGAAAATGTTACTAACAAGGATTTTTTTGTCATTTTAAAACTTTACCTAAATGTATTGGAATGTCATTTTTTATGTGTTATCCATGGACCACAGAGCTGCATGAAATGAATGAAAAGTGCTTTTAGATGCTGAAATCTTTGTTTTTGCATGATTTTATTGTGTTTAAATCCCGGCGATACCATCCACCTCTTCCTGTGAGAGAAAATGGCCCCTTTTGGGTGTGGCGTAATGACCAGTCTATGGATTCAGACAACTGGTTTTGGCGTTTGTCCGTGACAATCTTTAAACGATTCATTGGGACATCTTTCTAACACTCAAAGGCATGGAATGGCGATTGAAAATCTGATTCTTGATGGCCAAGTACACACATTGTTTTCAGAAAACAAAACAATGTCAAAACTCCATTGTCAGATATGAAAATGCTTGCTTCCCAATATATTGAAACTGTTTGAAGAAACATTTTGCATGTAAGCTGAACTGTTTCAAACAAAGTTTATTTGATGTCACTTTCATTCTGTTCGAATAACCACAGAGGAATTTCTTTACCCCACCCACTGCCTTTTGAAAGTGAGTTTTTGAGGGTATGTGCATTTAAGACACAGTTATGACAGAATAAGGTACGGGAATCATTAATAATGATTCTTGATTTATCGGCATAAAGAATAGAAAGATTTGGGCCAAGTTTCACAGTATTTAAATGTTTGAGCTAATTATACTCGCGTTCTAAAATCTTGGTCCTTTAATTATTTTGAGGAGTATACATTGTACTGCAATTTTCATAAGTATAAAAATGAAAAAAATGACAATTTTCTTTACCAATATAGCTTTCACATTTTAGCCGTGACACGAGATTTCCAACAATGTGGTATGTGCGACCAGCAAAGCCTCAGATCAGCCTGCGCATACGTGCAGTCTGATCAGAGCCTTTGCTAGTCACTTGAATATTCTATGAGTGTTAAGCTACTGACTGAACATCATTTGGAGTTTCTAAGCTTAAAAGGAGGCTGCAGAGGCTCGTCCGAGTCTACACATGTCAAAACGCCAAATTGTTGGAAATCTCATGCACTGGCTCCATTAGTAACATCCATGCAGATACAGAACAGCAGTCTCATGTAGAAATGATTGATACTGACATTGGCATAGTATATTTGAGCCGTGACATGTGATTTCCAACAATGAGACATTTTGACAAGTGCAGACTCAGGCGAGCCTGTGCAGTCCCTTTTTAAGCTTAAAGACTCCAAATGGTGTTCAGTCAGTAGCTTAACAATCATAGAATATTCAAGGGACTAGCAAAGGCTCTGATCAGACTGTGCATATGCGCAGACTGATCTGAGGCTTTGCTGGTCGCACATACCAAAGTGTTGGAAATCTCATACCATGGCTCATATATTTGATGGCCACAAATAACTCTGTCAAGATACATTCTGATCAATGATTATCCCTAATTGCAATATGATTACCAATTATAATTATCAGTTACAATTCAATTGACGAATGAAACAAAGGCATCAAAGAATTGTCTCAAAAAGTGTTGCTGAGTTATCTCAAAATTTGTCTTAGAATTGTCTCAAAAACCGTGTCGCCAAATTGTTCTGTCCCTGAGTTGTCTTGATTCCAAAGTCACCCCCTTTGCAGGTTAAAGAATTAACCCTCAGTAACGGTAATTTAGATATGAGATAGATATAGATAGATATATCCCTAAATATTTCAAATTATTTTGCAAACATTTACTTTGTCCAAAGAAATTACGGTCATTCTACTCCCTTCTGCTGATTCAGGAAGGGCTCTTATCAGTTACAAGCGAAAGTATGTGCAAGAAGAACTGGTTAACCACTAAGTCAAGCTTGCCCAGGAAAAAAGTCTGGTGAACTGACAGTTTTCCCGACATGACCATATCTGTTGACTGGGACATAAAGGATCAAACCAAATAAATGTGTTTGAAAAATATTGCAAGTTATAAGAGAAGACTCTGGAATGTCAGCTGAGGCCAGAATTTTTTTATTAGTTGATTTAAAGGAATTGTTTTTCAGATTTAGGGTCGGGGGGACAAAAAAAATAATTTTTTTTTAAATATCTCCAGAAAAAAACAGTAAAACTGGTAAGGCAAACCAACTGTCTGTTTTAAATTTTTAAATTTTCCTAAAAATCTGGACAGGACAATCACTTTTAACAGTGTCACTCTCAAAACTCAAAAATACACAGACAGAACCTCAAAAAATTATTATTTTTTGAACGAAACAAATAATATTAAGAGTCGGCAGATAAAATAAAAAATCTTTTTTAGAAATCTATAAATTTTATTTTTTCCTACTTTCCGAAAAATTACAGTAGGAGGGTTTGTAAATCAACTAATAAAAAAATTCTGGCCTGAGCCTGATAGAAAATGATGAGTAGTATAGCAAGGAACTTTAAACTTAAGATGGCCTTTTCTTATCAAAGAGCACCATCCTTATTGACAAGCATATGGTTTGAGGCAGAGTATTTCACCAACACAATTTCTAAAATTTGAAATTCAAAACAAACACAGAAGCCAGTACTGAGGATACAGTAGATGTAACATTTCACAAGTTATGGAAAAGCAAAAATAGCAAGTGGACTGTTTAAGTCGGCCTAATTTTTCTCAGTATAGCATGACACTTTCAAAATTGACAATGCAAGAAAGTACTGTTTGGTGAACAAAATGCAATTTATTTGAAATCATAGTTTAAAAAAATCGCCATCAAATGAATCAGTGGTATCTGAATTCTTATTGATTGTCAGATTTGATTGCAATTTGGCATGTTTTTATAGTAGGAGTGTATTTTTTTTGTTTCTAACGGGTGGTCCTTGGCTGATCCAGTTAGGCCAAAAAAACCTGTGTTTTGGGTAACACGACCCTACCCAAATTTACTGGTGAAACTTAGAATTTATTCAGGTTTTCTGGAAAAAAATATGATTTTATGCACTTTGAAAGGCATTTCAGGAAATGCCTTTCAAAATGCATAAAATTATATTTTTTTTCCAGAAAAAAAATGATTTAAAAAAAATATGCGTGCCAACCCTACCCAATGGTGGCCTGACACTGTAAGCTGGCTGGGTTGTTGGGCCTAATCTAGGTCCAAACTATTTGCAATGGTTATCAGAAGAAACCACTAGCAGTTAAAGATGAATCATTCTCATTTTATCACAGGGATAGAAAATGCCTGCCCAAACTGGTGCCAGAGGGGAAGAACCTATGTTCCTACAGAGACCATCCACTGGAAAGTCACAAGATGTACGCCATATTCTGGCGAAGACATTTCGAGAAATATTTACAAGAGATCCTGTTGGTACAGACAGTGGCTTAGTTGATAGAGTGTTAGACCGGGGATCAAATGGTTGCTAGTTTTAGCCTCACTGCTGTTGTGTCCTTGAGCAAGTGCCTTTATCCACTACTCAGTACTGAATCAACCCAGGAAGATCTGTCCCTACATGACTGTAAAATTGTTGACTGGGAAATTAAGAATTAAACTAAACAAACAGACAAAAATTATTGTGCAATTCTATTGTATACTTTAAACTTTGGGTATTTGTATCTAGGCCAAAAGAATAAAAAGCTTTTTCCAGTTACGTCTACAATATTTTTAGGGTCAGTAGGTAGGTAAACTTTTTATTAAAATAAATTATGGTAAAAGTATAAAAATTCTTTGAAAAGTTTAGTAATAGACTTTAATATTCTATAAGACTTCAAAATGACTAAAAATAATTACGGTAAAATGTATAAAAATCCTTTGAAAAGTGTAGAACTAGACTTCAATATAAACAAGACTTAGAAAAAATAATCGAGTAGGCCCCAAAATATTAGGGTCGGAAACAAGAGATTTTTGGCCCTATTTAAACAGTTAAACTTTGGATATTTCATACTTGCATGAAATGCACAAAATATGAGACATATGAAATTGCTCTATTAAACTATTTCAGTATCAAGTGTTGTTGATGTTGGCTATTGTCTAGTTGGAGGTTGTCATGTGACGCAGCTGGTAGTTAAGAATGAAGGTGGTCCAGGAAGATTCTGTATTATGCCAAGTGCAGTATGGCCTACAACAAACTTTAAGGTAATTAGACAGCATCCTAAAATACAGATGCTTCATTCCTCTTCAGGGTAACAAAATTTCTGTAAAGTTTGATACAGTTAAACCATTTTATATTTTGAGGGCCATCTGTTATATTTTCAGGACCACTTTTAAGTTATAACACAGTCCATTCATATGAACCCCAAACAGCATTGTCAAGGAAGTGACGTACAGTGAATGGTGCGTCGCAACCAACACAGTGTGGTTGCTCTTCACCTAGTAGTAAGTATGAATGTGTGACTCTTGTATGACCTAAACGGAGTCGAGCCAAAACGACTTCTTCTTTTCTAATGTTTCGAACAACTGATTGCTATCGGTGAACAACAATCAGTTGTTCGAAACATTAGAAAAGAAGAAGTCGTTTTGGCTCGACTCCGTTTAGGTCATACAAGAGTCACACATTCATACTTACTACTAGGTGAAGAGCAACCACACTGTGTTGGTTGCGACGCACCATTCACTGTACGTCACTTCCTTTTGGAGTGTGGCGATTTTGCACAAGTAAGAAATAATTGCTTCCATGTTGATAGCATGAAAGAATTATTTCAAGATATACATATTGATAGTATTATGACATTTTTAAGACAAATAAATCTTTCTAACAAAATCTAATTGCTATTTTTAAAATCATGTTTTGTTTTTACATTTGTATCAGACCATAATACAGATTTTTTAATGTTGTATTCTGTTCAGTTAAAGAACATGTACAGTTATCTGAATAGCTCTTTGAAACTGTCAGATATTGTACGTGGTCTCTCCTGTCAACAATCGTATTGCAACGTATTATCATTATACAAACTCATCATCATCTTTCCTTTTATCTTATAAATTTTTACTTTTTCCATCTTCATCATGTTTAGTTTAATACTGTCTGACGCTAATGACCCACAAGGGTTGATGCGTCGTTAAGAACCAAACAAACAAAGGGACTTTCTGTACATACTAACGACTGAAATGCTGCAAGTTAATAGGATAAAAATTTAACAATCGGGGAGGAGTGCAATACATAAAAGTGTTCAGTTAAAGTAATATTTGCAGAGCTATAATTATTTTTATTTTCTCTTCAGTCTGTAGTCCACAATGGGAATGTGCCTATTCCTCCATTTGATATAAGACCTGCTGTGTTAGAAATTGCCAAAGATGATACAGTTGTCATGGATATAGTATTCCAGCCTCCACAAGTGAAGAGCTTCTCTGTCGACAGGTGTATGGTGTGTGATAATTGTAATGTGAAACATTTCTCCATTAAAGGTAAGTATTATTGTGAGCCATGATGATACAGTTGTCATGGATATAGTATTCCAGCCTCCACAAGTGAAGAGTTACTCTGTGGACATGTGCATGGTGTGTGATAATTGTAATGTGAAACATTTCTCCATTAAAGGTAAGTATTATTGTGAGCCATGATGATACAGTTGTCATGGATATAGTATTCTAGCCTCCACAAGTGAAGAGTTACTCTGTGGACATGTGTATGTTGTGTGATAATTGTAATGTGAAACATTTCTCCATTAAAGGTAAGTATTATTGTGAGCCATGATGATACAGTTGTCATGGATATAGTATTCCAGCCTCCACAAGTGAAGAGTTACTCTGTGGACATGTGTATGGTGTGTGATAATTGTAATGTGAAACATTTCTCCATTAAAGGTAAGTATTATTGTGAGCCATGATTATACAGTTGTCATGGAATTGTATTCCAGCCTCCACAGGTGAAGAGTTACTCTGTGGACATGTGTATGATGTGTGATAATTGTAATGTGAAACATTTCTCCATTAAAGGTAAATATTTTGGGAAATTCTGTATTTGGGCAAGCTCCTGAGATTTCAATGCCCAAAGCATATGTGTCAAGTCCAGTGGTGAGAATTTACATTGGATCCACTGATTTCAGTGGTTTTCCTTATTTAAACTCTAGTGGATTTTTTTTTTTTTTTTAGGGAGCGCAGTGGCTCAGTGGTAGAGTGCTTGACTCGAGGCCAAAGGGCCGCGGGTTAGAGCTTCACCGGCGTCACTGCGTTGTAGTCCTTGAGCAAGACACATTTATCCTAGCATAGTACTGGTTCAACCCAGGAAGACCCGTCCCTACGTAATGAATCAAATCAAACAAAAAACAAATCTAGTGGAATTTCTTTAAAATCAGCATTCACTTCAACATTTTTTTTCAATTTTTAGCAAAGTTTGTCATGCTGTTCTCAACCCTGTATTTATTTTGTTTGATTGTTTACTTGTCTAAGCCTTCAGATATTTTCCGAATTTCTCATACCTGTTAACAGATGCTCATGATGGCTTCTTTTAGATGCAATAAAAACCAAAAATAGTAAGTGAGTACTGAGTATGATCAGGAAAAACCACAATCACAAAATGCAGAAAAATAGTTTGAGTATGATCTGAAACTTGGGTGCCCAAATGAATTCCTGCAAACAGCTAGCAAGCAAGATGACAACTGAGCCCAGATTTTGTCTGGGACAGCTGATGATGCATAAATTCTATAAATAACAATTTGTCATAGACAGAATGTCAAATGCACACCCTAGTACCTAGGGCTGCAGAATAGTTACAAGTATCATATAAACTATATTTATTCCTCAATAAATAACAATTTATATGATTTAACTCAAGATAAAATGCTGGTCAGATTCTACATTTATTAAACTAACATCATTCTATTTACAACATAACTTTGGCCATGAAGAACCAACCCAGATATGAATGACAGCCAGCATTGGCTCAACTAGTATGATTGCAGACCTTTAAGCCCAGTACGTGCTGTTCGGAGGATAATAAGGTGCAGCATGGCATAGTACATGCGGTCTGGCATAGCACAAGCCACTACATAGGATTCCAGCTGACTTTGACCCTGCACATGGTGGACCTGCATAGCCACGAATATCTAAAGAGATAACTGACTGATACAGTTAGAGTCACCAAGGTTGCCAGGCTGGGTGTGCCCTAGCATCTAGTGGAGCACTATGTCAGAGTATGAGCCTGCAAGTCAGGGTGGTGGACTGTCCGTGCCGCACAGGAGCTGGTCTGTGTTGGACTTGGTCCAGCCAATTGTGTCTGCGGACCCTAACTGAAACAGGTTAATTTTAGACAGACAGCTGGTGTAAGTACAAGCAGGCAAGTCAGTGCATGATTCGGATCCTGCAATATGGAGGAAATAAGTTGATTTCAGATAGAAATTAAATTCCCTAAAATGAAGACAATGTGGATAGAAAGATGTTCACATTGGGTTGGGTTCTATATACATCCCTTTATGTGCAGGCAAAATGTCAATGGAGTGTGAGTGTGTAATTCAAGTCTGGGAATTAAAATTCCATAGTACATAGCACTGACAGGTTGTCAACATAAAGGTTGATTAATCCTTTGCCTGCTAGCTTGCTGATAAACTTGTAAACAGTTTAAAGATTCAGAACAGGCCACACAGAGCATCTGGCTGGTCTGGATCCAACTGTTTGACACTTATGATTTCCTTGTAAAAGTTTTTTAAATTTTAAGAAACTGCAGCAGACGACCACACAAAATTGTAAAACCGTTATTACTGTCATTCACTTAAATGTTACCACACAGCAAGCAAGCACATAAAAAAAACAAAAAAACTGAAAACAAAAACAACAAAAACTCCAGAATGGCTGGCTGAAGTCCTGGAGCACAGCCAAACCTTTCACAAGAAGCACCGAAGATTGGCTTAGGCAGGTGCCTATTCAACACAGTTGCATAAATGAATTGCTACTAGCACAGTGCAGCTTCTAAGGTGCACAGTGCAGCTTCTAAGGTATTTGAAAAACAGATTTTACTGAAAACAGGAGCCTCCTATGACAGGGCAGGCGGTAACTCAGTCAGAAGAGCCATCCGAGCTGACCGCATAACTTGTTTAGGTGTTTGACATATCAACATTGTTTTTTTGCTACACAACTTCAGATAAGTTTAAAATGACTAGAGCTTGTAAGTTCATATTTGACCTAGCATTAGTAGACTCGCATGTTCCTTAAGGACAAATTTTTTCTACGACGTTACTACGGGAAAAACCCAGAGATAAAAACCCTTTTTGGAAAAACTCTGGAAACCGTGTCCATAGGATAGCATTATACATGTGGTATTAAATACCATGCTTACATCGTAAGAATGATGGACCTCATTCTACATTGAATATAAAAACAAGATGGAATCACATCAGGGTCAGAGTCCACAGATCTTTATGAAAGCTCATTTACAACACAGTGTAAGAACATGTTAGAGCCGCTTTTTGGAGCCACATTCCAAGGCTATATAAAGCATGATTGATTGCTGTTCTAGTATCATTGGATTCTCAACCACATAGTCCTAAACAAATTACAAGTCTTATAGTAGACAAAACTAAGGTCAGGTAAGTCTTGTTCACGCCATGGACAGCCAAGGAGTCAATAGTGGTGGCAGCCCTGTCTGGATTTCTCAGTTATTTATTAATAAGAACATATGAATGCCATGATGTTATGCAGAACATCAGCAAAGCTGCCTTTTAACAATCTTGCAACAACAACATAATGATAATAATAACAAGAAAAGTGTAATGCCAGCAGGTTGAGCACAAACCATGGGTTGCAGTCAACCCCGAGTTAAGAGAAGGCTAGGTCACAGCTGGTATCCTATACAGGATCTACATATTCAGAAAAAGTTAAGATAGCATTATCTTATTAAGAAAATTTGTCAGATCTCAAAATACTCTTAGCCATTATTATGCAACTACAAGAGCGTACATGCACTCATCATGGAAACATCTCCATACATTTCTTAGTGTTAGCTCAGCTAGACTGATAACGGAGCTGTGCAGAAAATAACACATATTGACACTGTAGAACACGCAACTAAATGACCTTGATTCTGCACTAGCTGGATCTGCAAGCCATGAGAGTTGGAAGAGACTGCTGACTGATCCAGTAATGTCAACAAGGGTTTGCCTAGTATTTAGTAGAGCACTAATGTCCGAAATTATGCCTGCAAGTCAGAGTGGTAGACATGAACTCCAGCCACAGGAGTAGGTGGTGAACATGGTCTGGCCAAGAGACCCCTAACTGATAAAGGTTGACCCAGCAGACAGCATGGAAAGCTTAAAGGTGAATAGGTTCATGTATGTCCATCTGTTCCTATCACACAGATATAAACACCGATCAAGGGGCTCACTGGAAGCATCTGGAGACGCCTCCAATGAGCACCAAAACAAATGTATCACCGAAACCAAACATGAGCTTATCAAGATTACATGAATAACCTTTACATATCAAAAGCCTCTCTATTAAATGATTGACCGCACAGAAATTTCCATCCAGACTGATATAAATCCACCATACATGCATGAAACAGTGCAGAGTCCAACAAGAAGCCATAGACTGTGGCATCTCGGAGGGTCTACACAGTTCAAGAAAACACACATAAATCTACTAAGTAAAGAGGCCTAATAAGCTGCAAAGGAAACTCATGCCTGATAACGTTAAACTATGAATTTAACAGTGTCCAACCATATGTGAAACTCAGACAATAGCATCAGCAGCAAGCAAGATCAAACTGTTAATTTGTAAACAGGCTGATCTAGATTACATTTGTAGCATCATGAGATCTGAGCAAGGATAAATACATGTAGGTGCTATCTTTATGAAAATTAGATCAGGTTGACAATTCAATCATTCTTGGGAGCTATGCATGCTGCATAGCAGTAGTTTTGTTGCTAGTAGAAATTGCCAAAATTCTCCTTTGAGTGATTATCTGAAAAGCCTGAACTGGATGCCCCCAGTGCCAAAACACTGTGGACAGCCGCATGGCATGTTAAGTGTAGTCGACACATTGCTATATGGTGAAAATATGTTGTCTGACCTTTAGGCTTCCATGACCAAGCATGCACTCATTGATACACAGGTGTAATAATTGATCCATTAATGGTGAATAAGTCTGCACAACATGCATATCCTAGAAAGCAGTTACGAACAGCTTCAGGTAAGAGTAAATCCTACATTGTAACACATCATAACTCACAGTGGATAAGCACAGTCAAATTTCTTCAAATATGTTATTTAAAGACTGTCTACATGTCTTGTAAAACTATGTTAATACAAGGTACTATGTTAATACGCGGTAAACAATCCTTAGCCATAAGAAAATGAAATTCGTCAAGGGTGTATAGAATGTCATAGTACAATACATCCATCGGAGACTTCTAAGATAATAATTGATCATCAAGGCTGTATTCATCGGAGACTTAAGATAATTATTGTTCATCAAGGCTGTATATGTAGTTCTGTGGCAGTACTCCAAGAACAGGACAATAAACTGGATGTTCATCAATGCTGTATATAATGTCTATTGGCTATAAGTACTTAGACTCCAATTGTTAAACCAAGAGTGTTTTGGTTACTCATAATAACTGTTCATAAAAGCTGTAACTCAGAACTCAAGATATGAAGAACATAATCTGAGGCTTCTCATACAAAAACTGTTCAAAACTGTTTAGAATGTTGTAGTTCACAATCTTTCACAGCAATATCAAATTGTTCATCAAGCATGTATGAAATGTCTTAGTGACTTTGAAGATAATACAGTTTATCAAGAACAAATCCATGAAGGCGTTAATGATCTCCAAGTGCATCTGCTGTCTTAAACCGCAGCCTGTAAAGAAACCCCTCAAACCCGCATGGAAAAATCTCAGCTCCAGAAATAAGTTCTGATTTTGATCATATCTAGTAGCCTTAAATGCTGACAATGGCATCAAACTGTAACCTGGAATCACAATCAGGAAGACTTGATTCAGTGTAACCCATTGCAAGGGATAGTGTAACAAAGCTAGTCTAATTAGAACCCTCAAACCACATGCTGTGTAATTGCAGAGCCTGACATAGCACCTCCCACTAAACAGGACTCCAGGCAGCTGACCTCGAACCCGCAAGAGGACCTGCAAGCAGTGTGAGTCTGAAGAGACTGCTGACTGATACAGGCGGCCAGGCTGGATCTGTCCTAGCATTTAGTGCATCACTATGTCAGAGAATATGCCTGCCAGCCAGGGCGGTAGACCGTGGGTCCAGCCATAAGAGTCTATAGAGACCCCCAACTGATACAGGTTGATGAGACAGACAGCCTGTCGGCTTAAAGGGGTAGTGTAAGCAACCAAGTCCGCCAGACAGTGAAATCTGCAAGAGCCAAGTGTGAAAAACCTACTGCCCAAGTGATATTGCCAGCCAAGAAGAAAGCGAAGGGAGCAGCAAGCTATAAAGACCCCTGAATATACAGGTTGATCGGACCTTTACAGCTCAAGGCTTAAAGAGAATAAATTACTGATCATGAAAGTAGAATTGCAACGTCAAGGTTTACTGATAAAAATGCTCTTGACGCTTAACTATAAGCTGAGATTATCCCATACACAGTTCCTTTGCCCCCTAAATAACTTGGTGCCTCAGAGCCCCACTCAACGCGTTCAGAGTGGAAGGTTCTAAGACATAAGAATGTATATATATGTATATCCATAGTTCACATAACCCCAAGAGGGTATAATTGAACTAAGAGCAGTTTGTTTCAACTGAATTCAGTTTGTGAGATGAATTATTCTTTAAGTTAGTTGTCCAGGTCTTAAAACAAAACTAGTAATTGTTATATAAAATATCCACAAGCAGTTTTTATCCAAATGAATTCCTGCAAACAGCTAGCAAGCAAGATGACAACTGAGTCCAGATTTTGTCTGGGACAGCTGATGATGCATAAATTCTATAAATAACAATTTGTCATAGACAGAATGTCAAATGCACACCCTAGTACCTAGGGCTGCAGAATAGTTACAAGTATCATATAAACTATATTTATTCCTCAATAAATAACAAAAAAATCGGTTGAGTATGATCTGAAACTTGGGTGAAACTTTTCAGGATTATTCCTGAATTCAAGATTTTGCTGAATTAGGGAGATTATAATAGTTTTTTTTATTTATATACAGTCTGTCTAAAGACAATTGATCATTAAAATTGAAATTGTGAATATTTAGTGGGCATACTGCAAGTTTTAAGATTGGAATTTCAAAAGTTCAGGTTTTTGGAAATTTTGAACTTTCACCCCTGCATTAGCTTTGGTCCAGATAAACAGAAATTTTGAGCGTAGAATTGTGAACATTTTCTTATCCATCAGTTTAAACATTTGTTTTGGGTTCTAAAAGAATCTTCTTATTGAAACTGTTCTTTTGAGAGCGCACACAGCATATGTTTTAGCTACAAGTTACAAATGCTCAAATTAATCTTTGTCCGGCTCAACCCTGATTTTTTCTTTTTTGAAAACACTGTCGATTCAGATCAGCCAATCGAGAAGATAGCTGAGGTCAATATTGGTATTCAATAGTGAATATGGATTTCAAATTCGATTTCAATAGTCAATAACTGTTTGAACATTCATTGTGTTTTTCTAGTAAGTACATGCAGAGTCTTAACGTGTAGCACAAAAACATAGATAAAGTTGATATTAGAACA
The DNA here is from genome assembly GCA_964019695.1 of Loripinus fragilis. NCBI lineage: Eukaryota > Metazoa > Mollusca > Bivalvia > Lucinida > Lucinidae > Loripinus > Loripinus fragilis. The sequence continues at coordinate 1,055,102 of CAXHUL010000390.1, forward strand.
GGTGATTTATGGTAAACTTTTTATTTAATGGCTTGTGTGCAAATTAGTCACTTTTCAATGGGAAAAGGCGCAACACAGTAATTTATTACAACTATTTAATGGACAGAAAAGACTATGAAAATCTGTCTATTTATAGGTCATATAATTTTACAAGAATCTATCGTGAGAGTGGGTAGAAAAATCCGTCCTGGGGATCACTGTTTGGCATCACGAGGCTTGATTTTTCTATCCCACCCTCACAGGAATAATAGATTCTTTTTCTTGCTCACCATTAATACCATTTTTACCTTTGAAAAAGATTGAAAAGGCTTCCAGAAGTTCCTGAATATCCTTAAATGTGACATACATATCACGCTGTTTGTTTTTTATATCTTTCCAACTGGTTGGTATGGGGTATATGAGATAGAATTTTCTCATATGGTTAAAACAGTGGAAATACTAATCTGGTGTGCAAGAATGTTTAATATACAAAACTGCTTTGATTTAATTATTCCCTTCCTTTCAAGGTGAAGCAGAGAAGGCTGGTGTGGATTTAGCTTCCGTGGAGCGAGGCACAACACAGCCAGGAGAATTGACAGATGCTACTGCCCAACATCTGATAAGATTTGATAACCTCAATCCCTTCACTTACACTGACAGATCTTGTGTTGTCAAGAATGTGACGTAAGTAATAACCAGGGGTGTGGAAATATCATGCCCGACTTTTCTGACCTGGTCCTATTTCATTCAGGACAAGCTAGGAACTTCTATTGATTTTTCCTGGGACAAGTTTCAAGAAAATAATTCAACTTTTTTTTCATGTTGAAAAAACTATTATGCACTCATGTGTTGTGTTGAACAAGGTGTAGATTCTGATCACCTGGCCTCTTCAGAAGCAAACTGATCTGTATCTAAACATTTTCAATCGAATTTATATCTGGTTACATACTATTTTTCAAAGAGTTTATGCATCTCTATTGTTTAAGAACAGTAAGGGCTTTGCTAAGCTTTTTGTACATTATTTATTCTTTGGGACAAGTAAAACTTTCTCTAGACAAGTGTCTTGTGGCAGTTTACTTGTTCCTTGGCAAGTATCAAGTTTTGCTATTTCCACACCCCTGTAGTAACCACCATAATTGAAGAAGGCAGTGGCTCAGTGGTAGAGTGCATGAGTCAAGACCGAGAGGTTGCTGGTTTGAGCCTCACCGGCGTCACTGTGTTGTGTCCTTAAGCAAGACACATTAATTGTTGCTCCCAGGAAGACTCATCCTGACATAACTGAAAAATTGTTGACTGGGATGTAAAGATTCAAATCAAACAAACCACCATAATTGTCTTACTATGTCAGTGGCATCAAGTGTATCTGTATGGAAGATATATACTATAAACAATTACCATGTTGATTTAAGCTGTATTTGTTTCATTTGTTACATACAATTCAAATATACTGACAGACTTTAATTACACAACACTAACTTCCTTATATAACTTCCAAAAGACAGTTGAATGTAAACTTCCTTTGCTTCAATAATGTCATCATGGGTTAGTTTCATCAGCAAACACTTTAGTTTTAATTGTACAACTAAACCTGGTGACTTTACTGCTTCGTATAAATTTAGATCACTGAAACATTTCTTAAGTAGAGGGGATTTTAAGCCATCGAATGAAAGGGTACACACAGATAAACGGCAAATTTAAGAAAATGGGTTGTATCGCAAATTTGCCAAACAATATGAGAGTGATTCCTCGATGACTAAAGAAGTCCATGACACAAATTTGATACTTCTCTTGTTTCTTAATTTAAAGACGTAGGGAATCTTCCACTGATAACATTTTGGCACACGAAACAATTGACCCCTATCTAAAAAGTTTACATTTTCAATGCATTACATTCATTTTAATTGGACAAACTTTTTATGTGTTACTTACAAATGAACACTCTTTAACATATAACCAAAATGATCGTTTTGCCTTCTTTTTGAGATATATATTAAAGCTGCTATCCAAGTGTTGCGTTTTTAAAGTCCGTCAGTATAGCATAGTATAAAGTATCAGGATTGGAGAACAAGCTAAGCAGCTTATTCCTATCCTCTCCTGTGTTCATGTTGAACCCTGTTTTGAAAAAAATGTAGAGCCAGATCAGCTGATCAGGATCCACACTGTTTACCACTTTGTTTGTAATTGGAATCCTGCTGATTTGCGTGCTAAGCTACCAAGTAGCCTGCATGTAGCCATAGACCTAAATTTTTAACAGTATATCCAACGATATACCTCCGCAGAGCCATAAAATGTGATTTTGACAGTATATCTGATGATATACATCCCAAAATTAAAATTTTGAATATGGTTTTCCCATTCTAATGCACTTTTGCAGTTTTGTCTCAAATATGAGCACAGCATGCTGCATATAGCCTTATGTCATCCAATGAAATAATTAATGAAATCAAACTAATTCTCGATGTTATTCAATCAGATGTCACGTTACAAAATCAAGTTCATTAGAATGATTGCATATGCACTAAGTAGTAGAATCTCGTAGAATGGCAGGACCATATGGTTTTATAGTCAAATAAAATCTGCAGTGAAACCTGTCTAAAGCGGCCACTCAAAGGAAGACCCAAAAGTATGATTTAAAGACCGATAATCGCTTAATGCAGGTCGAAAGCTACCAGTTGTCATTAAAAACTTTGTTTTGACTATTTTTATACCCCCGCAAACTTTGTTTGTGGTGGGTATACTGTTTTCATGTTGTCAGTGCATCCCTCCGTGTGTCAGTGCGTCCATCCATAACGTTTTGTTTCCTTAATATCTTGAAGAGGCATTGCTGGATTTTTATCAAACCTTGTATACATGTTCATATATGCAAGGCATATACTTTGAACAAAAAAGTAAGGGCTAGGGGCCAATACTATTAGAGTTATTTCCCTTTGTAGTTCTAAATGGCTTTTGATATAGGGTTTTATGCTTATGCTATTATAGTCCATACACGGGCCGATCAAGTCCTACCGCAGCTTTTCATGGAACAATTTGATACTTTTCCTATACTATGTAGACACATTGAACATATGCATGAAGGAGTTTGGTTCAGAAAAAATAATTTTTGACAAAATGACAGCTGTGAGAACTTAGAGAATTTTTTCCCTAATAGGGCTTTTGTATATGCATTGATTGTGCCTTCATGGGCCGAACAACTTCTACCACAGATTTTGATGGAACAACTTGATACTTTGCCTATACAATGTAGACACATTGAACATATGCACGAAAGAGGTTGGTTCAGAAAGAATTATTTTTGGCAAAATGACAGCTGTGAGAACTTAGACATTTTTTCCCTAATAAGGCTTTTGTATATGCATAGATGGTGCCTTCATGGACCGATCAACTCCTACCACAGCTTTTGATGAAGAAATTTGATACTTTGCCTATACAATATAGACACATTGAACCTATGCATGATGTAGTTTGATTCAGAAAAAATAATTTTTGACAAAATGACAGCTGTGAGAACTTAAACAATTTTTCCCTAATAAGGATATCCTTTTAAGAACATTTTGTATATGCATAGATAGTGCCTTCATAGGGTCTGCTGGTTTGAACTATAGTTTTTTCACTGACCCTTACTGTGTGGGGGGTATCTAATAAGTACTGCTTATTGACTTTTTTCATCAGTGGCTGCTTTACACAGGTTTCACTGTATATATGAAACTTAAAATATCTTCTCTGAAACCAATAGCAAGAATTGAAAACAATTTGGGAGAAATGTTCAATAAACATAATAGTATGTCCCAAGTAAAAAATTTATCAAAGATCTCATAAGGCTTCAAAATCTTGTTTGCATTTACCAGACTGATTACATGAAATGGGAGCTTATTTTAATGTTTTATTGCCATATTCTGAAAATGCTATTAATTTTTTTTATATTTCGTGAATATGGGATATAGAATAACAAAAGTGTGCATTTATTTATGAAAAGTTAAAAAAAGTTTTTCAGACCTTCCAATCATCTTCCAAACTGATTTTAAATTGAACATGGTGTATTTTAACTAATAGAGTATGCAATATTTTCAAAATGGTAAAATAACTTTAGCATTGAATAGAACAGAATAGAACTAGCTGCCCAGCTGGTTTAATCCTAGAATGAACTTGATTGATGTCAGAATGTTAATGTTTGATCTAATATACAGGTACAATGATATTATCTTTGCAGTGGTTCATGAAAAATAACGAACTTGATAGATAGCATAATGTTTATATTTGATCGCAGATACATGTACAATGATATTATTTGCTGAACATGTCTGAGATAATTCATTATTTTGTCTATTTTTGTATACATTTACAGGTGGATAACTTCCACAGTGTTTTACATCTGTTGTTAAACATGGTACCACCCTCTGTTGAGAGTCTGTCTCATAGCAGCTCAACAAGTAAAGACAAAGATGGTAATGATGATAAAAATAAGTCAGAAGAAGATGACAATATTTCCGAGATCATTTTACACCAGAGAGATAGTAAGTGCACATTTTAATTTGTATTTATAGAAGCCCTCTAGAAGCATTTACTTGAGTTTCATCAGAAAAATACCTAGCCTGATGGTTAAACAATACTTTATACCATAATATTACATGTCTGAGGGAGAAATCCCATGATTTATCAAACAAAGAAAAGCGGTAATTTTGTTTTGTCTAGAAAGATTTATTTCTTCAAGGAAATAAATCTCTTTAGCCGGAACTCGTTTTTCCTAACCACAAGTGACCCAAGGCATTGATAAGATGAAACACATGTCATATTCAAATTTGTTTTATTATTTACAATTGAACAAACATAGCGCTTCTCTGCACTTTTGCCATCACAAACATTAACAAATGATGTCATTTACACAGGCAATGATGATGCATAACGTTTCTGTCTTCCAACACTGTACAAAAACGAAAAATTCTAGAAAACCAATAAATTAGTACCAAATTGTTTGTTACAATCTAACTAAGAAAATGTTTATGTTTTCTTTCCTACCCCACTCTCACACTCCTGATGGATTCTTATAATCTCATATTTCAGTGGCACCATTTGTTGATGTGACAGCTCTTGAGATTGAGGTGAAAGGGGAGAGCACTCCACTTAATGTCGTTCTCCATCCCTATGCTACATATTAGTCAGTTGAGATTTCTTTATCCCTTATTTCAGTGGCACCATTTGTTGATGAGACAGCTCTTGAGATTGAGGTGAAAGGGGAGAGCACTCCACTAAATGTAGTTCTTCACCCCTATGCTACACATTATTCAGTTGAGATTTCTTTATCCCATATTTCAGTGGCACCATTTGTAGATGTGACAGCTCTTGAGATTTAGGCGAAAGGGGAGAGCGCTCCACTTAATGTAGTTCTCCACCCCTACGCTACACATTAGTCAGTTGAGATTTCTTTATCCCATATTTCAGTGTCACCATTTGTTGATGTGACAGCTCTTGAGATTTAGGCGAAAGGGGAGAGCGCTCCACTTAATGTAGTTCTCCACCCCTACGCTACACATTAGTCAGTTGAGATTTCTTTATCCCATATTTCAGTGGCACCATTTGTAGATGTGACAGCTCTTGAGATTTAGGCGAAAGGGGAGAGCGCTCCACTTAATGTAGTTCTCCACCCCTACGCTACACATTAGTCAGTTGAGATTTCTTTATCCCATATTTCAGTGTCACCATTTGTTGATTTGACAGCTCTTGAGATTTAGGTGAAAGGGGAGAGAACTCCACTAAATGTAGTTCTTCACCCCTATGCTACACATTAGTCAGTTGAGATTTTTTTATCCCATATTTCAGTGTCACCATTTGTTGATGTGACAGCTCTTGAGATTGAGGTGAAAGGGGAGAGCACTCCACTAAATGTAGTTCTTCACCCCTATGCTACACATTAGTCAGTTGAGATTTCTTTATCCCATATTTCAGTGGCACCATTTGTTGATGTGACAGCTCTTGAGATTTAGGTGAAAGGGGAGAGCACTCCACTTAATGTGGTTCTTCACCCCTATGCTACACATTAGTCAGTTGAGATTTCTTAATCCCATATTTCAGTGTCACCATTTGTTGATGAGACAGCTCTTGAGATTTAGGTGAAAGGGGTGAGCACTCCACTTAATGTAGCTCTCCACCCCTATGCTACACATTAGTCAGTTGAGATTTCTTTATCCCATATTTCAGTGTCACCATTTGTTGATTTGACAGCTCTTGAGATTGAGTTCATAGGGGAATGCACTCCACTTAATGTAGTTCTCCACCCCTATGCTACACATTAGTCAGTTCTTTATCCCATATTTCAGTGGCACCATTTGTTGATGTGACAGCTCATGAGATTTAGGTGAAAGGGGAGAGCACTCCACTTAATGTAGTTCTCCACCCCTATGCTACACATTAGTCAGTTGAGATTTCTTTATCCCATATTTCAGTGTCACCATTTGTTGATGTGACAGCTCTTGAGATTTAGGTGAAAGGGGAGAGCTCTCCACTTAATGTGGTTCTTCACCCCTATGCTACACATTAGTCAGTTGAGATTTCTTTATCCCATATTTCAGTGGCACCATTTGTTGATGAGACAGCTCTTGAGATTGAGGTGAAAGGGGAGAGCACTCCACTTAATGTGGTTCTCCACCCCTATGCTACACATTAGTCAGTTGAGATTTCTTTATCCCATATTTCAGTGGCACCATTTGTTGATGAGACAGCTCTTGAGATTGAGGTGAAAGGGGAGAGCACTCCACTAAATGTAGTTCTTCACCCCTATGCTACACATTATTCAGTTGAGATTTCTTTATCCCATATTTCAGTGGCACCATTTGTAGATGTGACAGCTCTTGAGATTTAGGTGAAAGGGGAGAGCACTCCACTTAATGTAGTTCTCCACCCCTACGCTACACATAAGTCAGTTGAGATTTCTTTATCCCATATTTCAGTGTCACCATTTGTTGATGAGACAGCTCTTGAGATTGAGGTGAAAGGGGAGAGCACTCCACTAAATGTAGTTCTTCACCCCTATGCTACACATGTATTAGTCAGTTGGGATTTCTTTATCCCATTTTTCAGTGTCACCATTTGTTGATGTGACAGCTCTTGAGATTGAGGTGAAAGGGGAGAGCACTCCAATTAATGTAGTTATCCACCCCTATGCTACACATTAGTCAGTTGAGATTTCTTTATCCCATATTTCAGTGTCACCATTTGTTGATGTGACAGCTCTTGAGATTTAGGTGAAAGGGGAGAGCACTCCACTTAATGTGGTTCTTCACCCCTATGCTACACATTAGTCAGTTGAGATCTCTTTATCCCATATTTCAGTGTCACCATTTGTTGATGAGACAGCACTTGAGATTGAGGTGAAAGGGGAGAGCACTCCACATAATGTGGTTCTCCACCCCTATGCTACACATTAGTCAGTTGAGATTTCTTTATCCCATATTTCAGTGGCACCATTTGTTGATATGACAGCTCTTTAGATTGAGGTGAAAGGGGAGAGCACTCCACTTAATGTGGTTCTTCACCCCTATGCTACACATGTGCCAGGGAAAAACCTCATTGGAACAACGATGAAGAAAATGATAACGGTAACTAAATAAATCTTCTGGGACATTGCTACCCAGGTTTTTAGCTAAGAATGTGTAACAAAAACTTAATTTTCTTATTTTTCAACCAAAGCATATGTTGTGGTTACTCAAAAGAAACATTTATATGAGATTGTTCTTAGAGCACCATAAACATTTTAAAATGATGGTTAAGAAAAAAAAATTACCTGAGAAATTTTGTTTATCTAATTTAAAACCTTGGTTACCTATCAGCTAGTCCTCCTCCATAAATCAACAGAAAGGCAAAACAAATTTATTTAGTGTCATCTGGTGCTCAGTAGATTTTTTAACCCTTAGCCCACCACTAATTTTTGTCTTGAAAACGTTGTCTGCTTTTTATGTCTGCTGCATATATTAAAGTGCACTATAGGCTTCCTAAGAACATAAAAGATGAGAAGAGCCGACATATACGTCCTGACTTGCGGGAAAAGGGTTAAATTCTCAGTCTTGCTTGAGAAGTCTTTATTATTTGTAACATGTATGGTATTTATCTGTTTCATATTTTGTTTACTTAGTTTCTGATTGACCCAGATATTGGAGATATTGATGGTAAATAAGTTGTTGTAAACAAAGTATTTATTTGGTTATTAGATTTTTCTAGAAGGATGACTAATCATCTAGAAATTAAAAATGCATTGTCATGGAAGTTTCCAGAAAAGACCAGAACTTACTAGAATTTTCTTTTCCATGCCAATAGAAGCTTTGAGAAGCTTCTGGAATTAGTGGAATCATCCAGCAGAATGTAGAACTTTCCAGAACCCATGTATTGATTTATATTTAGCATATGATATCATACTTGGTACCTTATTGTTCTAGAACTTTCTTAAACAGTATATATAAGAGTAAATTTATCATAAGGGCATATTTGAAATAATTTCACCATTTAAAAGTCTAAAAACCTTTTGTACTGGAATTCTATAGTGGAATACTGTGTTTAATTTATTCATTCTGGATTACTTTGGATTATTTTCCATTGCTTATTGTAAATGATAATTTTGTTTTTAATAAATTTTGTTAAATTTTAAAAGTGCTTTTTGCTGACTTTCTAATTAGCAAAATTTTGGTTTCCTGAATTCTTTTCTAGTTACGCCTGGCACGTAACATATTATTATTTTCTCTATGAATTTATAATTGTCTTGTAGATGGCAAACCACAGCCATTCAACCATCACATTCCAGTGGGAGCCTTATATCGAGAAATATATCCTGGAGGTTGAGCCACCATTTGGTGAATTAGGTAAGATTGCTTACAAAATACACCATGTATTTATCCTAAATATAGAGATATGTTTATCCTTTATATAGGGTCACTATAGAAAATTTGAATATTTGAGCTTTATTTCATGAATATTACCTAAATATGTAATTCGTTAGTGTTTTATTGATTTTAATACATGGAGTCATGTGGTAGAAAACACTAAAACTACTTAAAATTGTGGGGTTTTTTTTGTGTGAAAATGCTTAGATTTTGCCAAATACAGTCAACCCTCTTTATGACGAAACTGTTTGTTCCAAGTTATCTTTGACGTTAAAGTGAATTTGCTGCTATAAAGAAATTCTGATCATTACCAGATTTCAACATAATAATCATTTGGTAAAAGAAAATATTTTACAAGTGAATAAAAATGCTATTATTCCAAATGTATACATACATAGATGATTCAGTTCAATTTCATATTGCATCAAAATGCACAAAGCTTCCCACGTATCAAGTGAGACAGAAACCTGTTCATGCAAAAAGACCTTGTTCTGATCACAAAATTGTCTCACACATGGTAACAATTCTGTAATAATGAATTTATTTTCAATAGAAATTGTATATCTGTTCCCAGAAGTTACTGTCGGTGACGTTAAGTGAATATTCTGTTATAAAGAGGGAATTTTAATGGAAACAGATCCGTTCCCAGCAATTTTTTGTCGGATATTGAATATTCTGTTATAGCGAGTGACGTTATAAAGAGTTTTGACTGTATATATGAAGTTAATAAAGGCGTCATTACATAATGCTACTAAATATGTAAATCACTGGTGGTTTATCAATTTTAATTCATTGCATCACTCCAAGATGGGAGGTCAAATGTTAAATGCTGTATTATGATTTTCTCAAAGATTGAGACTTCACACAGAGCGTTGACAGTTTCCATAATACCGGACCTATACTTAAAGAGGCTAAGTCTGTAACTCTGAATATTTTTTGAAATTTTTTCTTTTCTTTTTAAAGCATTTGTAAAAGTAGAATTAAGTTATGTTTTCACAATAAAAATGTTGAGTACAGCTGAAAACTGCATGGAAAAGTGAATTATCATATAAAAGCAGTGTTTTTTCTCTTGTTGGTAATTATTTACGTCCCTCCAATAATTCTAGACGGTTGATTTTTAACATAAATGCAGTTGTTTTGATATTGATAACTTGTTAAGATTTACAAAAATGGTAAAATGTTTACCTGAATTTGAGTATTTTAACTCTATTCTTGAAAAATAAAAACATTATTTCTAAAATTAGAAGATCAAAAGTTACAGACTATGCAGCTTTAACAGAAATAACTGAACAAAAGGGGACAAAAATATTTCAATATTGCACTTGGCCTGCAGGATGAGTGACTTACAATTTTCACTTGTCCTGCAAACACATGCACTTGTCCTTTAAAAGCGTATACAATTAATAACATGAGGGAAACATATGTAATATGACTCCCTCGTGTAATTCTTCCCAAAGCACTCGTCCTGTAGGACGAGTGCTTTGGGAGGAATTACTCGTCCTTTCTAGATTTCAATCGTAATTACAAGCAGACGAGTGGAATTTTTGTCCCCTGGACAAGCTCTCGGATCAGGGTGTACACTATTTATCAACTGATCACTATACTTTACACACCTATTAGTGTCGTCAAATGCAACTGTTGAAATTTAGAGCTTCAGATAAGAGTAGCAACCCCAGCTGATTTTTTAATTTCAATTAATGTCTCTAAATCAAAGTTCATTTGGTAGAGCTTTACAAAAGCTGCACAAAACAGTTTAAATTTTGAAGATACCTTTACTAGAACAAAAGTTACAACAGATTGAAGTTTCCTAAAACCGTGCGTTTCCTGGAATTTTTCAGCTATGAAGGATGCTGATTTGAAGCGCGCGACGACGGACCCGACGAGAATGAAAATTGAAGACAATCTGCTGTAACTTTTTTATTTATCAAGGGATCAGTATGAAATTTGGTATGCTTATGTATTTTTTCCTGCTCTTTTCATTTCTGGCATTGTTTTTTCACTACCAAGCATTGGAAACAAGTTATCAAAGGAGTCATGCTGCAAAAATTTGATATTTTTATTTCTAAAATTTGTTAATTAGAACTATGTTGAAAAAAGCATCTATGCGTTTCATACAAAGACAATATCATGATATAAAAACCTGTAAAACTGATAAAATATAAATAATAAATAGCAAATAGTCATTGTAGTTCTCTTTCTATTCCAAATAGTCCAAATAGATGCACATTGTGGTACATGTAAATGTTCAAAATTTTGAACTTTTTCCTTTCTATTCTCAAAAACAAAGTTGGTTATCAGGGCTCGTATTCACAAAATGCTTGTCAGAATAGCAAACAGAGAAGACCGTGATCAGACTGCTCCTTCAGAAGCAGTATGATCTGGGTCTGCACTGTTTGTCTAGGCATTTTTTGGCAAGCAATCAGTGTTCAAAATTTTAGATCATTTATCGGATTTCCGATTTGCATTTAGCTACCATCTCAGTTTCTCTTTTCAGTTAACCATTTGTATACAGGAAACCCCTAAACAAATACTAAGCATAATGCGGCATTTCATCAGGGTCTACACTGCCTATAGAAATGAAAAAAAGGTCAACAACTCACTTTACCAAGTTTTTAGGCGACGGCCCACAAAACTTGGAAAAAATATTGGCCAGCAACTCACTTTAGGTAAATGCCAAAACTTTGCCATTTAAAAAAATCTTGGCCAGCCAATCACTTAAGAACTAAGGCGTGGCTATACCAAGGTCAAAATCTTTGGAAGTAATGATTCCATTTTGTCACTCTTCTTCAAAAATGTTCAAAGACAACACCATTTTCAAGGCTGCCTAATGGGACTAAGCTGTCAAAATTAGGAAGGACTTGGTTTTAGCTGATACTGTTTTTCTCACAGAAACGCCCCGAATACATCTTGATGTCTAGAAAAAAAAATATGTCTGTCATGACATGATGTTGTATCCAAACAAAAAGTAAAGACTTCACAGAAGGATTGGAATAATGCTGACACCTTAATAAACAGTTTGGACCCAGACCAGGCTCATCAAAATATTGGTCTTGATCTGGATCCATACCGTTTGACGCTAAATAGGGATGACCGCTGAACACCTCCATAAACAGTTTTGACAAAATGCCGGTCCTGATCTGGATCCATACTGTTAGACACTAAATAGAAATGACAGCTGATAACCTTTATAAACATGATAAACAGTTTGGACCCAGATCAGACGAGACAAAATGTTAGGTTTGATCTGGGTCCAAACAGTTTGACACAAGGTGCTTCACAGTTTAGACCCAGATCAGGAACTCTGGTCAGGATCCAAACTGTGTGTCACCTGGAATAAACTATGTTATATGCAGGACCATATTGTATTTTTGTTTGTTTGATCTGATTCTTCTCGTCTGAGTCAACAATTTTTCTATGATGTATCGAATCGTGCCATGGGTTGGTTCGCTTATGTTGAACAATTTCTCAAGTTCAATACTAACAGTGCTGTGAGTGTGACTCGGGCTTGCAAATGATGGGATTTTAAATCCCCCGTAGTCTTGTCAAGGAGGATAAAACAATTGTGTGCCCCCTCCCAGTCCCAGCTCCCAAACAAAACTCAGAAATTCGGGGTGGGGGGCATTTATCCCCAGTCCCAAGTCTGTGGGGCTGGACTATCTTGTATCTTCTAACTGGTAGAGACGATATGGGGCAGAACCCTTTAATAATGAGCTGTGGAACAGACCAGATAAAGCAAGTATCAAAGAAAGAAAATAGAAAGACTTTTCAATAGTGGTTATTGTGCAAATATCCTCATGTTTTTCTTGATAATTTTTAGGCCTTTGTCAGAAGTAATGAGTCACCAGCATATTGAAAACGTGTTTAATAGTGTTCCCCATGAATTAAAAGTGAAAATTTTATGTTCAAATTAAGTCTGGCATACATTTTTTTAGCGAAAATCATCGCCAATTCTTTTCCGAAAATCGGGCCGAAACGGCTGGGCGCGAATGTTGATTTTTTCGACGATAACGATTTCCGATATTAAATGTTCAGATTATATATATTTTACATGGAGATGTTCTAAATAATATATTTCATCGATGGGGAACATTTTTTTCACATCATTTTTTGGTTTTGGCAGAAAAATTGCATCTGAAACTTGTAAACATTCTTATCGGTAAAAACAAATATGGCCGCCGATGACCCCGACTTTGACCTCGCTGGAGATAAAATCGTCGTAGTAAAAAAATTGTAAGGTTTCTAAACTTTGACAAAAGATGCGATATACTTGCCGTTGTCGTAGAACGGCGTCTCTGATATCAAATTAAAATTTGGAATGAGTAGATTCTCATGATTCAAAGATAATTTTGATATTTTGATTTTTCATCATTCTGTGTAACTTTGACTTTGGTGCTTTATAACTTTTGTTGTGATCGTCCGTTTTTTAAAATTCGCATTCCAGGGCCACGGGAATTCATTCATTTGTCACGTGTCAAAAGCTCATGAATATTCAATAACAACAAGTAGCTCGCAATTTCATTGGAAGAGGACACCTGACCATGCGCAAGTGGCCTGAAACCTGTTTATTGGCTTGAGTGGAAAAATACCGCGATGCTTAAATTAACCAGATGCCAACAAATTATGTAAATCAAAAACGCACACATATCATATATCAGATTAAAGCATTTTATTGCCTTTCTAATCATGTATGTAGATAGGGTGTCAATATATTGTAAATAATCAAAATTAAGGATTAAGACCAGTGACCATAGAAATTTTCTGTAATTCCAGCTGATATTGGACAGGTATTGGGGTTGCTAATAAGAGGGAGTAAAGGGTATTTCAGCATTATATTTTTGGAAATCAGCATTGACAATGAAATTGAAGCTTTAAATACCCTTTGCAGTTTGAGGTTTCAGCACTGATATTCAATTTATGTGGTATTAAACCACCCGGGACCACCATCAGAGTTTCAAACAAGTTAGATCCAGATCAAGACTGACATTCTGTTGGTCTTCATCTGGGTGCAAACTGTTTGGAAAAGGCTATCAACAGATGACAAAATTTTCCGCTGGCATGCAAAGAGTTATAACAGGTATAATATATTATCTCATATAGGTAGCTTTCAACTTGGATATACATGTAATATGTATACCATAAATATTCGGACACTTTAAATACATTTTGACATGCTATGCCCTTTAAACAAAGCAAAAGTAATATTCAAAGGATCTAGTTTGAATCAGTTTTACTTTCCAATGCTAAATGGGACACTTTCATTCCTTCAAAAGTATTTATTTCTTTGTTGAGCTTTCAGATTTTCATTATGTACTGTACATGTAGTAAAAAATGTACAGGTATCTTCTAAATTATCTCCCAAAATCATTTTATTACAAAACATATTTTGTTTTTAAAACAATTTCATCAATTATTGTGATATCTTAATACTCTGCATATGATATATTCAATAGATTTCACCATGCCTACCAAATAAATCAAGAAAAAGGTGCAAAAACACTTTTCATTGTCATACAATTTCAGACCCCCCTCCCCTTTCTACCCGCCATATCTCTCGAGTGCGTATGATTTTTGAAAATATTTTGCTAGCTGGCTCTTGCCATTAGATTCACCTATTGCACTGATACTACATGCATCACACCAGAAGCTAAAAAACAGCGTTCTGGGAATCAGAAAAATAGGCGTATAAGGCCCAAACCGTCAATGATCCTTTTTTATCTGTCCATGGAATCATGAATATTTCGGGTCTTTTAAAAGTTAAAGGGCTTCACTTACTTTGAAGAGACTCGGAGTATTCATGATTCCATGAACATTCCAAAAATTGAATTCATTTCTTAAATAACTGGAATACAGCAGGTTAACAGAATAACAATTGGAAAGGAGTGTAGTACATATCAATCTCCAGCATGGCAAGGATCAAAATGTCAACATATTAGGAGTATAAACAGAGGATCTTACAGGAGTGCTCATGTTTTATTGAATTTATCAAACAAGTTGAGGAAAAGCTACAAAAGGCGAGGCTTGCCAAGCATTTTATTGCTTTTTCGCAACAAGTTTGATAAATTCAATAATAATAATAATACAGGAGCACCAATGTTAGACTCTATTTATCATATGGCATTAAGATTATTTTGAAGAAAGGTTCTCAAGAATATCGGGTTTACATGTTAACTTTGAAAAAACTCAATTAGTATGGATTGGCTCAGAGAAATACAGTACAAACTGATTTAAAACAAAATGGAAGAAGGGGGGTTGAAAATGATAAATATAGAAGCTTTCAGTTATGCTTTAAAAGTGACATGGATCAGAAGACTTATTACAGACAACTGCAAATGGCAAGATTACATTCTCAAATATGTTAACTTAGAAAAATTGACTGCTGTAGATACAAAGTATGCCGAGGAAATAATGAAAAAATAGATAATCCTTTCTGGAAAGATGTCTTAACAGGCTTTATTAAAACAAATAAAAACACAGAATTGGAAGAAGGCAGTTCACATATTCTAAAAATTCCTATATTTTATAATAGTAACATTTGCATTGATAAAAAGTATGTTTTCTGGAAAGACTGGTACAGGAAAGGAATTAGATTTATAAATGACATGGTAAAAGAAAATGGAGAATTCTATAATCAAGATGAAATAGTATCAAAGTATAATATAATAACAAAGTATTTGCATTATCAAGGTATAACCAAGTCAATCAAAATATATTTGAATAGTCATAAAATCACTCTCACAACAAATATACAAGGCCCTTTTGTACCAAAGCATTTAAAGCCGATCCTCCAACAAAAAACTGGAACCCAGTCTATATACAACATTCTTAATAAGAACAGTGAAACACCTACTGGAATGCTGTCTTGGAATAAATAAAATGAACACTTAAAGTAACGAGGACTGGAAGAAAATATTTATCTTTCACGATAACTAAATACCCTGTTTTACAGTGGTTCCAAAGCTGTATTAATCACAATATTTTAGTAACAAATAGTTATCTATTCAAAATAAAACTACAAAATAATCCTGACTGTTACTATTGTCTTTCACAAGAGGAATGGAAACGATAACACACTTGTTTTGGCATTGCGAGAAGATACAACAATTCTTAAAAAGCCTGGAAAACTGGCTTAAACTACAAAATATAGAATGTGATATAAATGAAGAGAGTTTCATACTAGGGATAAGTAATAGATAAAGGATGTTTTTCCGAGGCTTTCTCGTTTAAACCGCGAGGTGCGCGTAGCCCACCGAGCGGTTTAAACAGAAAGCCAAGGAAGAATCCTTTATTTTGCTTGTAGTATGGCGCAGGCGCAAATAAACACGTGTTACTGTCACCTGACAAAATTTACATTTGCTCCTCCCTGCATCCGGCCGAAGCTGTCAATTATTTTACATTTACCAATTAATTTGTGACTATTTAGGAAGTGCCCGCCTACATCCTTGTTTTGGTGCAAAAATCACCGATGTAGAACCTATGTCTGTCTCGATATTCCCGCCACAGTCATTTTGTACCCGTCTGTCGACAAGTAGGGACGGAGGTCAGTGCTGTGGATTTTTCAAAATGGATTTGTTGTGCTCAGATCAATTTTCGTTGGAAGACGATTTAATTCTGTCGCAGATTGCCGATATGGGGGAGGATGACACGGACCAAATAATGTGTTCTCAAGTGCAAACACTAGAAACTCAATATTGGAACGATATAAAACTGTCTCAGACCGTTTCCGAAATGTTGTCTGGGCTGCCAGCTTCACCAGATGTTAACTCGGATACAAATTTTGACTTGAAATTTGAAACTAGTGACATAAATTTGCCGAAAATTAAGACTGAAGAAACTGAAAGTGAAAGTAGATTTGCCGCTTCTGTCGGAGAAAGTGAAATTCGCAAACTGTTAGAAAATCAGGAGAATCCAAACACTCGGAAAAATACAAACTGGGCATATAATGTGTTCTCAGCTTGGAGAAAGGAGAGAGGTTGTTGGGAATTAAGGAAATCTATTCTATGAACCTTCTGGATGAAAAAGACATACGATTCGCTAACTTCAGGAAAGTACTTGATAGCAGGATGAAGGAACTTGTTCATACAGGCATAGGGACAACGGTTAAACAAGCTGAAGTTATTCTTCCAGAGCACGAGGAAAAACTGTGGGAAACCGGAGTATTCGGTGATCATTCCGCAGAATCGTTGCAGTACACTGTCTATTATTACTCGTGCAAGATCTTTGGATTACGTTCCTGCAACGAACACCGGAGTTTGGAATGTACCCAGTTCACGGTTGGAAAAGATGATGGTGACAAAAAATACATTCGCTTTGTCGGACGAAGTAACAAAACATACAAGGGTGGTCTTGCGCAAGTTCAGCTGAAGCCAAAAGATATCAAGCATTATTGTGCTGAAGGTAATTTTCCATATTTATTACAATTTTAGATGTTTTAAACTTCCTCGGGAATTTTGGAATAGAAAATCAGTACAACTCAAATTTTTCTTCTACAAACTAGTTTCGGATTTTATTCCTTCTTCAGTGCAAAATGGTTGATTGTATATAATACCACTATGTGATGTCATAAGCGCCAAATGAAATGACGTCAAAAAACGCCAAAATAAATGACGCTATTTAGTGACGTTATAATGAGATGGCAAAAGTGCATATAATGATGAATACAATTAGCTGGATCAATGATACTTAATATCACTAAAAAGACTTTACAAGTGGAATTATTGAACATGAAAATAAGTAGTGACAAACAGCATATGTATACATTAAATATGCATATATCCTTACCAAATATTGTTTTACTTAAATTACCTTGCTTGCAGTTACTTTTATCGTCTGCCGATCACCATTTCAAACAGTTAAGATCCAGATCAGGACCAAACAAACCGTCGGTCCTGATCTGGATCCAAACCGTTTAACAAAAAGGTAGATCAGCAGACGACAAAGAATATAGCATGCGAAGATTTAAGGGACTTGGTACAGTACCTTGGAATTTATACCATTTGGATGAATGGTATTCAGACGATGCATCCAGTAGGTTTCTTTCAATAATCTAGGCCATTCAGCCTCAACTTTATCAATAGGGGCAAATGAAAAATCCCTTGGAGTATGGCCATTTTCATTGAAATGTAAACTTTAAAAAATTAACTTCCTCGGGATAATTTTCGATGAAAAAATGGTACTTTTCTTATTTTTGCTCAAAACATAGATTGTGGGAATACAATCTATGTTTTAGAGCAGTACACAATCTATGTTTTATAGTAAAAATAAGGTATACGCCTGTAAAAGTAGGTGTCAACCCACCCCCACCCCCCGAGGACAGGTTTTCTCGCGTCATTTTTAATATTATATATTTTATATGGAGAAAACCCATCTTCGGGGTTTTGCGAACAACAAGGCACAGACCAGCCTGCGCATACTCGCAGTTTGACCAGCGCCTATGTTATAACTGGAACTGTAGCTGAGCAGGCAGGTTTGAATCTCACTTTGTCAGAAGACCGGGTTTCTCACGCCCATATTTATTTTACAAACTTTCCACACTTATATTTCACCAGTATTTCGCCTGTATTTTAACATCCAAGACGATTTGTTTTTGTCGTTTTTTTTATTTCTTTTCAATATTATCACTTCATTATTTATTTATTTAATTTATTTATTTGAAATAATAAATAAAAAGATAAATAATATTTAGATACACAGATTTGTTTGAGAATTAAATTTTGGATATCAATGTGTTAGCAAGCAGCACGCAGTCTGATCTGGGTCCAGACTGTTTGTCATTCTAGCTGTAAATTTTATTTTGAAAAAAAAAAAAAAAAATTGTTTATTTCTTTATTTATTTCAGGACCGAGGTGTCTGGCAGATCTTTTTGAGAAATATCTAAATGCTTTAAGTAACCGAGGGTTTTTCTTCAGAAGGCCGTTGAAAGATGGCCTGAGGTACAGTGAAGCTGTTGTTGGAATAAACAAACTTAAAACTTTTGTTTCGACTATGTTCAAAAGAGCTGGTATTGAAGGGAATTTCATGAACCACTTGGGAAAGAGAACCTGTGCCACTATGTTGTTTGACGCTGGGATAGACGAACAGGAGATAATGTCGCGCACTGGTCATCGTTCAGAGAAGGGATTACGCCAATATAAACGTGCTACGCCAGCAGTGATAGCTAGAACATCGGTTGTTCTGGATCCACCTCAGTGTCCAGCTAAACGTATTAAAACTGAAACTGTTACTTGTACCGAAACGTGTGCAGGAAATCCTGGCAAGGAGAATGATTCGAAAGAGGAAACTGTTCGTGAGCCACTGTCGAATTTAACCAACCTTGGAGCTAGCTTTCATAACTGTGTGTTTCATTTTGGCAAATGACTGGTCTAATTCGATTGAAAAAAATCATAATTAACCCTTTACTTCATTAAACAAGCACCTTTGAAATGTAAGATTTTCTAAAATATTATGTAAAATGGAACATTTGCTCCTTAGGAGCAAATGCTCCATTTTTCATAATATTTTCACAACTACTGAAATTAATAATTAACCTTGTACTCCACACAAGAACCTTTGGACGCCTTTGAAGTGTAAGATTTTCTAAAATATTATGAAAGATGGAACATTTGCTCATGAGGGGCAAATGCTCCATTTTCCATAATATTTTCAAAACTATTGAAATTCATAATTAACCCACACCTTTGGACGCCTTTGAAATGTAAGATTTTCTAAAATATTATGAAAAATGGAACATTTGCTCATGAGGAGCAAATGCTGTATTTTCCATAATATTTTCAAAACTATTGAGGCCTTTGAAATGTAAGATTTTCTAAAATATTATAAAAATGGAACATTTGCTCCTGAGGAGCAAATGCTCCATTTTCCATAATATT
This sequence comes from Loripinus fragilis, assembly GCA_964019695.1. Taxonomy (NCBI): domain Eukaryota; kingdom Metazoa; phylum Mollusca; class Bivalvia; order Lucinida; family Lucinidae; genus Loripinus; species Loripinus fragilis. The sequence continues at coordinate 1,074,810 of CAXHUL010000390.1, forward strand.
TTCAAAACTATTGAAATGTAAAAAAAATATTTTTTGGAAAATATTTGAAAAGTTGAATTAATATGTTTATAGAAAATGGTGCAGTGTTCTAAACATAGCATATGGCATAAAGGGTTAACCTTGGAGCTAGCTTTCATAACTGTGTGTTTCATTTTGGCAAATAACTTGTTCGATTCGATTGAAAAATTATCAGTTTAGAACCATCATTTTTTCTCTTCAGTGAATTTTCATTTTTGCTGTATTAAATACAAGATTTTAGTATTTCTTTTATATAAATATGATTAAATATAGGCGTCATCGCGAGTAAATAGTCTCTTCAGCTTCAGAGACTAGCTAGAAAATTGAAATTTTGTTTGTAGCAAGCTTAGATATGGTGCTTTGAAAAAAGTGAATAAAAAAGGCACTGATCTGACTGCGTGGATGCGCAGGCTGGTCTGCAACTTTGTTGTTCTCAAACCTCGGAAGACAGATTTTCACGGGACGGGGCCCATATGATTTTCCCCATATAAACTTAATTTTTCATTATGATGGCAGTAGCTTGACTTAGCCAAAGGCTCAAGCTCAGCTCATAGTATACCAGTGCTTAGTCGGTCATCTTTCATAGTCCGCGCTTTCAAAGCATATCTCATAGTATACCAATGCCCAGTCGGCCATATTTCGTCGTCCACGCTTTCGAATCATATCTCATAGTATACCAATGCTCCGTCGGCCAAATTTCGTCGTCCACACATTCAAAGCATATCTCATAGTATACCAATGTTCTGTTGTCCATATTTTGTCATCCTTGCTTTCAAAGCATAGTTGCAATACAATAAAATCTCCACTAGTACATCTGTACCGAGTGACCCGCTATCAATAAATTAGTAACCTGCAGAAGAAAAGTGGCATTTAAAAACCGTGCTCTAACCTCCAAAATTGGAAGTTAGAGTACGGTTATTAAGCTCCACCTTCTTGATTATTCTAGGGTGTCTGATTTAAACATTAGCAAAGATCAAAGAAAAAAGCTTCAGCCATACTACAAATAAAAATAAAGCATTTCCTGAAATACTCAGCTTCATCCTGCTATATGCAAAATACTACATATATACTACTCGGTGCAACAAGCAAAATTTGTTTTTGGGCATATTCAAGAAAAAAATACTTTTAATGTACAAAATACACCTGGAAATTTCTATATATCTAACAACAAAGTGAATAAATTTGTTGAAAAGTGGAACCCCTATCAAAATCTCATAAACAGTATTAGTTCATAAAAAATCAAAGTTTTCCTCTTCCTTTTTCCAGCTACATGTAATACCCCATTTAATGCCCCATCAGCTTAATTACCATTATAATTGAATAGATATATAAATGTGTTGCCAGGCCAATGTTAGAGGGATTTATTTTTTCTTACAAAGTCCAAATCTTGTCCGCAATTAAAACTTTGCTAGAAACATATTTTCTTAGATTTATCATGCAATTCATATTATGATTGCATAGCTTAAACTGGTGAGAGAGTTTTTGATGTATGAAAGATATTTATTGTCTTTTTGAACTTCACAATTGCATATAAACCCCAGAGAATGCCCGGATCTCTGAGGAGAAAATTGTAACGGGCAAAGGAAAAATAAATTTAACAAGGGTGTGTTACCTTGCGTATAGGTCTACACTTCTTCCACTTATTTGCTTTCATGGTGGTCTGTGCTCAATTGCCTTTAATTTGATATGCAGCATGACTACTTTCAGAAAAAGATATAGTTTGACCTTTTGACCCCACCCCCTGGGTCGAGGGTGTGTCTGTGGGAAAAAATTTGCTTCCATGTTGCTGCCAGCGTCGTCAGCTTTAATTTGATATGCAACATGACCATATTCTGAAAAAGTTTAATTTTGACCTCGGTCCTGCCCCCTAAGTCCACCCAACAGACTCGGACCCAGGCCTTCAAGCTAAAATCCTGTTTGATATGTTTCATATCTATTGCTGCTCTGCCCGCATGCAAAATTTCAGCAAAAAAAATAACATATGCGAAATTAACATATTTGACCTTTGACCCCTTAGTTGGGGTCAAAGTGGGTGGGGTGAAACTTTGACACTGCCATGCTTATCTACAGGCACTTGGCAATCATGTTCTATAGTGAGAAGTTGTTAAATATAAAACTTTTGATGAAATGTAAAGATCACCACACAAAAAAGCTAATATAGGTTTTGCCTTATAATTGCCAAATATACCAAAACAAGGGCAATAACTCAAGTGTTAAGGGGTCATTTTGACCAAACTTATAGGATATAGAGAGTCCATGGTACTTATCATTTGTACCAAGACTGAATCAAATCTGACCAATAGGTACTGAGATATGGTTCCGGACAGACAAAAAGTGTGGACGGATGGACGGAATGGACGGACGGATGACGCCAAAACTGTATCCCTCCAATTCGTCGGGGGATAACAAGATTGGAAAAAAAAGAGAGATTACTTTGAAATCTCATTTCTGGAGTAAAAAGATAAGATTTTGTCATTATGTACACAACGTTATTATGGACGTCATAACCACGGGTGGTAAACCTAGGAACTACCACGAAATTGTGTTAACATAATTTTGTTCCCAAGCAACATCCGGGACACGTCGTGGTAGTTTCCAGGCCGAAAATTGGATAAAGAAAGGTTGGTGTCACTTTCATTTTTGTTTTATTTTACAACTAAGATCGAACTATGGTGAAATCCGACAATGTGGTTCCGTGTAAATATGTCTCAGCGTCCCCTCTAGCCCAAAACTTTGCTTGAAAAGTTATTTTCTTTCTTTAGGTTCGTGTTTCCCCACTGAGCATCGGACCAACTTTCCCTAAAGTTAGAAGGATTTTAGCCCATATCTGTCAAATAAAAGGGAGTTTGATATTATTTGACGATGGAAATGATAAAAAGACCCTGAATAAACATTACTACACAGAAAAAAAAATCTGAGCATTTACTCGTAAACGATTCATGCCCTGTTCGTCCTGTGTGGTAGTTTCCAGCTCATCATGGTAGTTAAAATGCTATCGTGGTAGTTTCCAAGACTTTGTAGGATACGTTTCTGAAGTGTTACAAAACATTATAGTGGTTGTTTGTTTCGCATGATAACCCTCGAACTCGTCAATTAAAGAGACTAAGTCTGCAACTATGAACATTTTTCGAAATTTTTTATTTTCTTTTTAAATCATTTGTAAAAGTAGAATTAAGTTATGTTTTCACAATAATTTTGTTCACTATAGCTGAAAACTGCACGGAAAAGTGAATAATCTTATAAAACAGGTGTGTTTTCTCTGGTTGGTAATTATTTGCGTCCCTCCAATAATTATAGACAGTTTATTTAAACATAAATACTGTTGTTTGATACAGTCAAAACTCTTTATAACGTCACTCGTTATAACAGAATATTTAATCTCCGACATAAAATTGCTGGGAACGGATCTGTTTCCATTAAAATTCCCTCTTTATAACAGAATATTCCTTTAACGACAACGACAGTAACTTTTGGGAACAGATATACAATTTCTATTGAAAATAAATTCATTATAACAGAATTGTTACCATATGTCAGACAATTTTGTGATTAGAACAAGGTCTTTTTGCATGAACAGATTTCTGTCTCACTTGATAAGTGGGAAGCTTTGTGCATTTTGATTCAAAATGAAATTGAACTGATGTATACATTTGGAAAAATAGCATTTTAATTCATTTGTACAATATTTTCTTTTACCAAATGATTATTATGTTGAAATCTGGTAATGGTCAGAGTTTCTTTATAACAGCAAATTCACTTTAACGTCAAAGATAGCTTGGAACAAACAGTGTCGTTATAAAGAGGGTTGACTGTACTGATAATTTGTTAAGATTTACGAAATTGGTAAAATGTATACCTGAATTTTAGTTTTTTTTTACTGTGTTCCTGAAAAATAGAAACATTAGTTCTAAAATTAAAAGATCAAAAGTTACAGACTATGCAGCTTTAATTACCACAGTTCACAAATAAATCAACTTTTCAACACCATGAAGAAGCTAAGCTTAGGACAAGAGATTCAATGTGATGCTTGACAGGTGGAGATCATAATAGGTACTGAGATATGGTTCCAGACAGACAACACTAGTGGTTTATCAATTTTATTGCATGGCGTTATTTCACTCCCAGACGCGACGTCATGTGATAAATATAAATCTCCCGCATGGCAAGGATTAAGTGTCAACATATTAGGGGTATAAGTCTTGTCATTATTTGAAATATTTCAGACCCAGGTATGGCTATGGACATGGAACTATGTATCACTGGTCCAGAACCCGGGAAGATAGATCATACTCTATACTGTCATGTGATGAGCCTTGAGGAACCACTCCACCTACAATCTTATTATTATTTGTAGTGTTTCAGACCCTGGTATGGCTATGGACATGGAACTATGTATCACTGGTCCAGAGCCAGGGAAGATAGATCATACCCTGTACTGTCATGTGATGAACCTTGAGGAACCACTCCACCTACAATCTTATTATTATTTGAAATGTTTCAGACCCAGGTATGGCTATGGACATGGAACTATGTATCACTGGTCCTGAACCAGGGAAGATAGATCATACCCTATACTGTCATGTGATGAACCTTGAAGAGCCACTGCACTTACAAGTTCAGGCAGAGTTTAAGGTACTGCTAACCCTTTATGTACTAATGGATTCTACCTTTTAAACTCAATTTTTTATGCTTTTCACATTGATTTTCGGCGATAGCTTTTTAACTTTTAATTTTAGCTAACTGTGTTTGCAATGAAAGTTGTAGAGAAAAATTAGTGCCAAGTTCTCCAAATAGTTCCAACCTCAAAGGTTCTGCAGTTAACTCTGCGCTAAGATGCACTCTTTGAGCATTTTAGGCAAAGCGCAAATGAACTAAGTCAAATATGTCAGTTAGCAAGTTACCTTGCACCGCCCTAATTCACTAACTAAAGCAATGGATGGGTTGTTTAAATATATTGAAAACCGCTTCTGATTCTCTAGTGTGTTAAGCTAGTGGGGTCATCTCGAAACCATCCATTTCAGAGCACATGCACAAGATAAACATGGCACGTCGTGCAAAATCCCAGCTTTTGTACATACAAATGATCATACTCAAAGTAGATTCTGCAACTCATGGTAAATTCTGAGAATGCAAATGGTCCGAATGTACTATACACAACTGCCGAATGAACAGTATATTCACCACTTGTGAGTATTCTTTTTAGAGGAAAACCTTTCTGCCACACCTCTATGATATTTACCTGTCAATAAAAGACTTAGAAAATTTGACAGAATTCCATTTATTGCAAAATCTACATCTATGTACACAAAAAAACTGGTTGTGCCACAAACTTCGGACCTTTTGGAGAAGTTGGCGCTAATTTTTCTCTACATCTGTTATCGCAAACACAGTTTGCTTAAATTAAAAATAAAAAAGTTATTGCCAAAAATCAACATCGAGTTTAGTTTGATATGGTCCATTTCAGGAGCTATAGTAATATTCCAAGAAACAGATACCCAGAAGCCCTCAATGGTTTTTAGGCAAAAAAGGTAAGATATAATAAAGTCAATGATTGGTTAATTTATAATTAGTTTAGACCTTGACATTAAACAAAGAGCTCATCATCATCAACCATATTTATTTTATACAAGCCAGAATTAAACCTCTCCCATGGGTGGGGCCTGTCTGACTTGCTTTCTTTCAAGGTATCCTCAGCAGTTTGAGGGTCTGTGGAATTGAATTGATAAATCTTAAGAAAACTCTGTTAACAGAAAGGCTAAGTACATCACATATCAAAAATTGACTTTTAGCTAAGTGCATGGCATATAAAAAATTGAAATAGTCAGCATTAAAGGTTTTGATCATAAGTGTGCTGATTCAAAGGCTGACCTGGATCTTTCTTTGTATCTTCTTGAATCCCTAAGTACGAGTAATAACATTGCAGATTAAATCATTTTTGTTATACCCCCCGCAAACTTTGTTTGTGGTGGGTATACTGTTTTCACGTCGTCCGTCCATGTGTGTTTCCGTCCGTCTGTAATATTTTGTTTCCTTAATATCTTGAAGAGTCATTACTGGATTTTCATCAAACCTTGCAAATATGTTCATATATGCAAGACAAATACTTTCAACAAAAAAGTAAGGGCTAGGGGCCAATTCTATTAGAGTTATTTCCCTTTGTAGTTCTAAATGGCTTTGTGTGTAGGGTTTTATGCCTATGTTATTATAGTCCATACACGGGCCAATCAACTCCTCCCACAGCTTTTGATGGAACAATTTGATCCTTTTCCTGTGCATTGTAGACACATTGAACATATGCATGAAGGAGTTTGGTTCAGAAAAAATAATTTTTGACAAAATGACATCTGTGAGAACTTAGACAAGTTTTCCCTAATAGGGCTTTTGTATATGCATTGATGGTGCCTTCATGGGGGGGATCAACTTCTACCACAGCTTTTGATGGAACAATTTGATACTTTGCTTATATAAATACAATATAGACACATTGAACTTATGCATGAAGGAGCATTGAACATATGCATGAAGGAGTTTGGTTCAAAAAAAATAATTTTTGACAAAATGACAGCTGTGAGAACTTAGCCTTTTTTTTCGATATAGGCTTTGAGCCCTTTTCTTTGTTTCATCATGGTGTGTTAATTTGATTAGAATGTTTCTCCATGATGATAGATTGCATTAGTTAGATGGCCTCCATGCAAGCTGAACATTTCTTGCACTTCAACAACAGCAGAATCTAGGGCGAAGATTTGGTACCAGTAAAATGCATTTAAGCCCCCCGGTGGCTTAGGCTGCTGTCCGTTCTAAGGCGGTGGTTCTGTTGTTGTTGACTTTTTGTTTATTGTTACTCCCATTGTGGGAGTCTGTAATTGTTCTATGTTTTGTTGTACGTTGCTTTGTGTCCGTTCTTGTATTGCAATCATCTTGAAGGGGAAGAGAGAGCTGGTTGCTTTGTTTAATTTGTCTTCCTGGTGTCTCGTGATGGTTGAGCGGCTCTTCCTCGCGGTGCCACAGGGTTGTCTGCGGTTTGTGATTGTGGTATTTCCTGATCATACACACTTACTATTTTTGATATATAGAGCTTTCAGGTGTGAATAATTTTGTGTATTTGATCTTAACAAATGTTCCAGATTGCAAGCTTGAAGATCGTTGGCACAGATTCTACTGAGATCTTGTTTTCACAGATTCTACTGAAATCTTTTTTTCAAAACTAGTGTCTTCTGGTTTGAACTATCAATTGCCAAAACTAAATTTTTTCACTGACCCTTACTGTGCGAGGGGATTCTAATAAGCATTGCTTATTGACTTTTTTCATTGCTTCTAATTTCAGGGACCTGAGATGTCTATTGATGAGCCTGACATCAACTTTGGCCTGGTGAGACTTGGTCAGACTGTGTCTAAGGAAATTACTTTGAACAACATGTCTCAGATCATCACAACATGGTCCATTCAAGACAGTCCAGAATTTGCTTCATCTGAGGATGATATGGTAGGTTAAAGTCTTTGACTTCTGGGAGGACTTTTGCTGTCTACTTGAAACCATTGAAGCAGTTTGGACCAAGAGTCCGACCACCAGAATGTTTGTCCTGAGCTTGATTATGTCCCCCAAATATATAGTTTTAGTTGCGGATCCTGTCGGCCTCAGAGTCTGCATCTGCGAAGCTTTCCAATGCGTTATCTTCTGAACCAGTTGATGGATTTTGACTAAAATTGCAGAGATACATTTTTGGGAGGGGGAACCAATTGATTAGATTTTGGTGACCTTGACCTAATTTTCAAGGTCACAGCAAAACTTTGAAATATATGAAATACGGTTTCCATGCGTTATCTTCTGAACTATTGGATTTATTTTGACCAAACTTGCCTAGATACATTGTTGGGAGAAGGGGAAGAGTAGACCATATTTTGGTGACCTTGGCCTAATAGGGTTTTCGTGCCATATCTTCTGAACCAGTGGATGAATTTTAACCAAACTTGCATAGATACAACGTTGGGAGGAGGGGCAGAGTTGATAAGATTTTGGTGACATTGACCTAATTTTCAAGGTCACATTAGTACTTTGAAATGTCCAAAATGGGGTTTCCATGCATTATCATCTAAATCAATCCATGGATTTTGACAAAACTTGACCTAATTTTCAAGGTCACACCGGCACTTTGAAATTTCCAAAATAGGGTTTCTGTGCGCTATATTTTGAACCAGTGGATGGATTTGTACCAAACTTGCATACATACATTGTTGGAAGAATGGGAAGAGTTGATTAGATTTTGGTGACCTTGACCTTATTTTCAAGGTCACTATCCTTTAAAGACTATAAATCAGCCATTTCCTGACACTATCTTCTGAACTTATGGTTCAATTTTAACCAAACTTGCATAGGAATATTGTTAGGAGAGGGTTAAGAGTTGATTAGCTTTTGGTGACCTTGGCCTTATCTTTAAGGTCACACCAGCACTTTGAAATCTTGAATTGAACATTGGATTCTTTCTTTCTTTCTCTTAATACTGGCACGATCAAATTATGATCATTACCCCAGCTAAACTTTATATATAGTATCATTGTGGCAAAGTGAAGAGTTCATGCACGGATCCAGGGATTTTTGCCAGGGGGGTCCAGGCCCAAGTGCCAGAAAACAGCTCTGACGTTTTTGTTTTCTTTTACCTCAACTTATTTTACAGTTTTACAGAGGGTGTCCACAATGGTCATTTCAAAGAAAACTATTATTTTCCAAGGTTTCAGAGGGGGTCCTACTTTCCTACTTTTTCCAGGGGGGTCCAACTTTTTACAGGGGGGGGGGGGGCGGGGGGGGGGGGTCCGAATGCTAATTTTTTATAGAAATCCATATGATTTTCCAGGGGGCGGGGATCCCCCCTTCTGGATCAGCACATGGAGTTGATATGATTTTGGTGACCTTGACATAATTTTCAAGGTCACCATCCTTATAAAAACAGTAAAATCAGCCGTTTCTGAGATATGTGTGTCTTCTGAACAAGTGGGGTTTTCTCCACCAAACTTGCAAAGATACATTGTTTGGAGACAGAAAAGGGTTAATTAGATTTTCATGACCTTGACCTTTTATTCAAGGTAACCACAGTACTTTGTTATTTAAGATCTTGACCAAAATTGTGTTTGTGCATGCTCTCCCTTGAAATAATTTATGGATTTCAGCCACAATAAAGAGCAGTAAGAATGCTTGCCGACCCTATTTGCGGTGGGGGGGTGGGGGGGGGCAGGCATGGTTTTCCTCTGAAAACACTCTGCTTTAATCCAAATTGTTTGACATTCTAGCTGATAGTGTTCCTGAAAGAAATTTAAGAAAAAGTAAATTTTGAATAAAGTCAGCAGATGACAACAAAAATAGGAAAATTTACCGAGCATGTAAGAGTTAAATAAGGATGATCACAGGTTTAGATAAACAAAAACTTTCAGCTTAAAATTATAAATATTTTCTTATCCATAATTTTTAGCATATTTATTGGGTGCTCAAAAGAACCATCTCATTGAGACGGTTCTTTTGAGTACCCACAACATATGTTTTGGTTGAAAAATAAGAAAGTTAATTTTCTTTTACGCACTCTTAACTAAAGTCCTGATAATATTCTGTTTATTTTGCAGGCCTTTAGTGAGTTTACATTTGAGCCATCCGGCGGGGAGTTGAAGCCACTGGAGACTAAGAAGGTCAAGGTCACCTTCCAGCCAGTTTCAGCAAAGTCTGTGAGGCGTGTCATTGAAGAGCTAAGGATAATATTCTGTTTATTTTGCAGGCCTTTAGTGAGTTTACATTTGAGCCATGCGGCGGGGAGTTGAAGCCTCTGGAGAGCAAGAAGGTCAAGGTCACCTTCCAGCCAGTTTCAGCAAAGTCTGTGAGGCGTGTCATTGAAGAGCTAAGGATAATATTCTGTTTATTTTGCAGGCCTTTAGTGAGTTTACATTTGAGCCATGCGGCGGGGAGTTGAAGCCTCTGGAGAGCAAGAAGGTCAAGGTCACCTTCCAGCCAGTTTCAGCAAAGTCTGTGAGGCGTGTCATTGAAGAGCTAAGGATAATATTCTGTTTATTTTGCAGGCCTTTAGTGAGTTTACATTTGAGCCATCTGGCGGGAGTTGAGGCCTCTGGAGACTAAGAAGGTCAAGGTCACCTTCCAGCCAGTTTCAGCAAAGTCGGTGAGGCGTGTCCTGATAATATTCTGTTTATTTTGCAGGCCTTCAGTGAGTTTACATTTGAGCCATCTGGCGGGGAGTTGAGGCCTCTGGAGAGTAAGAAGGTCAAGGTCACCTTCCAGCCAGTTTCAGCAAAGTCTGTGGGGCGTGTCATTGAAGTCACGGTAGAAGATGGAAACGATTGGCAAGTTGATCAAGATATTTATACTAGAAACCTGGAATAGGTTCATTGATGGGAATACTGACAACATATGTAGACCCAAATTTCAGCAGTCTGCAACACGGAGAACGGTCTCATACTCTCTTTAACCCATTTATGCTGAATGGAATTTCCCACTGTTATCAAATGGACCAGTCCACTCAGTTTTAAGGGTTGCTGGGTAGTAGAGCAGGTTAGGGTATTAGTGAACCATTAAGCAATATTTTATATAATTTGTCAAATATTGAGCTTTTAGACACACTGTAATGCCTGATGAAAGCTTGGTTCTTTCTTGTCGTCAGACAGTGTACAAATAGCTTATTAGCGGATATATTGACTGCATTAGTAGCGATGAACAACTAGACATGACGGAGGCAATTAGTGAACCAGTCGGCTATTAGTGGACAGTAGTGGAGGGTATTAGTGGACACTTTAGGGGTTTTAAAAAAGTCTTTTAATTAACATGTAAAAGTAAATCAAACAATAAACTATCTTCATACTTTCAGAATTCAATTAATAAACTTATGTTTGAATAGAACTATGTGCACTTTATACACACAGAACTATTCAAACATCAGTCTTGAAAATTTATGAAATCTAAATTTTAATAATTTCATATGTATCTTTGTGCCTGCTCTTCAGATTGTGGTACTAATCACATCAGTGAGCTGCAAAGGCTCTGACAAGTGCGTGTCCCTCAGTCTCGCCAATGATTAAACTGTTATATACACAGAGTAGAGAAGTCACCAAAGCTTAATTAAAAAGTATGCCCCCAATAGTTTAACATTAACGTTAAGGGGTCGATTTGCAGGATGAATTCATGCACATGTGATAAGTACCATAACCTAAGGAATTATCCCAAATCTGAGCAATAGTCACATTCAAATTCTAAGTCTGCAATATCATCTTCAGTCATTAACATCAAATCAATGGTAGATATACAAGCCCTATGTAGCCATCTAGGGCACTTATGACATGTTACCCAATTTTCAGGCTTGTTATCATAATTTTCCCCACACGCTTAACAGCTTGTTGATATGTCAACGTCTATGTCATTTAAATCATCATCATCATAAGACGGCTCACAGGATGATTCACTGTCAGAGTCTTTACACAGGTTTCTTTTTTATCCCCCGACAAAGTCGGAGGGATATAGTTTTGGCGTCATCCGTGCGTCCGTCCGTCCGTCCATTCCGTCCGTCCGGAACCATATCTCAGTACCTATTGGTCAGATTTGATTCATTCTTGGTACAAATGATAAGTACCATGGACTCTCAAACATCCAATAAGTTTGGTCAAAATCAACCCCTTAACACTTGAGTTATTGCCCTTGTTTTAGTATAGGCAATTATAAGGCAAAACCTATATTAGCTTTTTTGTGTGATGATCTTCACATTTTATCAAAGCTATTATATTTCACAACTTCTCACTATTAGACCATGATTGCCAAGTGCCTGTAGATAAGCATGACAGTGTCAAAGTATTACCCCACCCCCTTTGACCCCAACTAAGGGGTCAAAGGTCAAATATTTAAATTTCGCAATAACTAAGGCAATTGTTAATATTTTTTGCTGAAATTTTGCATACAGGCAGAGCAGCAATAGATATGAAACATATCAAACGGGATTTCAGTTTGAAGGCCTGGGTCCGAGTCTGTTGGGTGGACTTAGGGGGTGGGGCCGAGGTCAAAATTAAACTTTTTCAGAATATGGTCATGTCGCATATCAAATTAAAGCTGACGACGCTGGCAGCAACATGGTAGCAAATATTTAGCCCACAGACACACCCTCGACCCAGGGGGTGGGGTCAAAAGGTCAAACTATATCTTTTTCTGAAAGTAGTCATGTTGCATATCAAATTAAAGCTGACAACGCTGGCAGCAACATGGTAGCAAATATTTTGCCCACAGACACACCCTCGACCCAGGGGGTAGGGTCAAAAGGTCAAACTATATCTTTTTCTGAAAGTAGTCATGTTGCATATCAAATTAAAGGGAATTGATCACAGAGCACCATGAAAGCAAATATGCTGTCATTACACACACCAACGACCCCGTGGGGTGGGGTCAAAAGGTCATTTTCTTTTTCTTTTCTAAAAGTGGTCATGTTGCATATCAAATGAAAGTGGAAGAAGTGTAGACTTACATGCAAGGTAACACTTTGAATTTACACACACCCTTGACCTCTGGGGTTGGGTTTAAAGGTCAGATATTGAAATTGTGCAGATGTAAGTATATATTTTATTAAACTAAGCACTAAAGCATACTTGACAGGTGTTTGTTATGATCTGAATGATACTGAAGGTGAACTAAGACTTAGATAAATGGGATTTATGTTTTGTGATTTACATGTTTCTCTCAAATAACCCTTCGTCGGGGGATATAAATTCGTCGAATTTGTCTTGTTATTAATTTGCTTCAATAGTTTTTTTACTTCAGCCGCTTCTGCTTTCTTTTATCACTCTAGTTCTTTTTGTTCCTTTTTCTCATCTCTTTCTCTTTGCTTTTGTTCCTTTTCTTGCTGTCGTTTTATTCTTTGCTCTTCTCGCTTTAATTTTCTAGCTTCATTTGCTGCTTTCTCTTCTTCTCTCTTTCTTTTTCAAGTAGTATATCATGGAATTTTTTACCAGATATCGCCTTCAGTAACTGGATTCTTTTTTTCGCTGTTTTATCATTGGTTTTCACGGCAACTGGGATAGCAAGTTTATTTGTGAAAATAGATGAAACAGTATTCGGTTTTGGTTGTTTTTTCACACTCATTAGGACATTCATATTTGCACTCTGCGATTGACATTTCATTTCATGTGGCGCAGATTTTAATGCAGCTGCATCCCCAGAGCTGGTAATACGTGCAGTTTGGGGTTCCGACGATGCAGTATTCGAAGTACTGGGTGCCTCTGTATCAGGGGTCGCGACAGATGAGATAGGCGTACATGCACTACTTGTTGTGCTGGACATTTCAGTAGTCTGAGATTCAGTACCTTGCTCCTGCAAGACTGACACATGTTCTGATGTTAAATCGTTGCCGTGTTTTCCCCTAGCCTTGTCATCACATGATAAAGGGAATGTTTCATTATACCCCCCGCAAACTTTGTTTGTGGTGGGTATACTGTTTTCATTGTTATTTTCGTCCATGTTCACTGACGCTTCACTAGTATGCGATGCAAAGACCTTACTCAGCTCCATCTTTAATGTTGACAATGGTTTGCTGGGATCCAAAGGAAATAGGCCACTGTCACTAAACACCTTCAGGGATATGTCAACAGTGGTAGCCTTTTTCAAAGCAGGTTTGAACACTTGCGCGAATTTCAGTTTTGATACATATTCGCCTATATTTTCAATTTGAAAATCCCTTACAGACTTTTTCCATGAGTCTTTCATAGCACTGAACAGCCTTAAATCACATGGCTGAATAATATGAGAGGGGTGTTCCAGAAGGCAATAAAGAATGACTTTGTTTTCTCTGCAGAATGTAGAGGGTTCTAGTGTCCCATGTGTACTATGCCCATCAACGAATAAAACCACAGGTAGTTTTATGCCTCTTTCGGTTACGCCTGGTACAGGCTTTCCAGCGTTCCTAGTTTTCCTAGTTTTCCTACTTTTTCCTAGTATTTTAAATGTGCTCCTACTTTTTCCTAGTTTTGTCAAAAACCTCCTAGTATTCCTAGTTTTTCATAAATTTGGCACCTTTTTGGATAAGTGTTTTGAGATTTTGTTTCAGAATAAGAATAAGATCTTAAGGGTGTTGAACTGACAGTTTTTGGTGTTCTTTGTGTGGTCTGTTGTCACTGATGCATAGTCTATCCTTTTTAGGTGATAACTAAGGTTGGACTATACTGTATGATGACTACAATTGACTCAAACCCTCTTGTGGAACCTTAGAGTTTTGCAAGATCAGTTTGAACATAAGAAATAAACCACATATATAAATATGTTGACATGTATTGTTCGAGACATCTTGCGTTGTTTTAAAATGCTGTATCCATCCTTAGACCATTGTAAGTGTCTACCTAACTCTTGCACCAGTGTTAAACAGACTCTATTTTGGTCTGATGGTCAGTTTTTTTCTGAGGTTTCATATAAGGCAGCATAAAAAGGAATGGGGTAAGGTAAATGCTTTTTGGTTGATCTGAGGTCATGTAGGAATGACAAGTTGATCCTAACGACACTTTTCTAAGGGAGAAGTACTCTGTGCTCATCCTTTCACCAGTAACTGACAACTATAGTGAAAGAATGTGCCGGACCTGGGAATCGAACCTGCAAAACCCCGGAATGTTAGGCTGGACACCATGCACAATAACTGGGCTGTTAAATGTTAATGGATTGCATTAATTGGGTTTATTGACATCTGAATAATGTCTTGATATACTAAAATCGCTGTAGACCACTGTATAAGGTTATCAACAAGTCAAGTCTAATACACCCCAAGTCTAAACAGATATATACCTATATCTGTTTAAATCTTATATTCAAAAAGAGCATACAATAAATGGGAGCTTTGTCCTGTGAAGTTGTTAATTTTCTGAAGGTAAAATTGCCCCTGCAAAATGACCAGAGATGGCTTCCTCTGCTTTCTTGGTTTTCAAAATTTTCCAATGAAGGACCCCCGTACCCCCCTTTCAGATGTGTGTTGTAATTTTACAGTCCAACACTGCTCAACACAAGACTAGTTGGAACAGTGAGGTATACAACTCAAGGGGTGAAACACAAACAAAAAGTGGGGTCTACATCCTTAATTTGTGATTTGTTGGCTAAGGGTTTGCTGTACCCTCTATCTGTCAAATTGAGGGCTGGAAAAGACCAGGATCCAGTAAAAATGCTAAAAAATCAATGTTATTTGCTCTTTGTTTTTATTTCAGTGAAACAACCTTTATTGGGCCCAAAATAGTCTTTATAAAAAACTTTAGTTTCATATAAGAGTCTGCTCTGTTGACTGCAGAAGAATACACAGTCAGCTTAACAGTCTTGTAGCATAAATGTGTACGTTACTGTGGTAATCGGGTAGGGGAAAGTAAAAACATATAATCATATAATCAAATAACTCCTAGTTTTTGCCTCGATCTTCCTAGATTTTCCTAGTTTTTTCCTAGTATTTTGTAAATACTTTTCCTAGTTTTCTCCTAGTTTTTTCACAGATGCTGCTGGAAAGCCTGCCAGTGGTAAGAATGTTTCCTTAAGCCAGGTCGCAAATAATTCTTTATCCATCCAGCCAGAATCTGTGCGTCCAAGGATAGCTTCTGGTAACCCTTCAAGAGGATTGTAGCTAAATCTAGAGCCAGGATACACGATTAATGGCTTCAGATAGTAACCATTTGCATTCATGCAAGCTAAAACTTTTATCTGGGTTTTGTCCAAAGATGTAAAGTTATACACATTTGGTACACCTCATGGAGCTAAAACTTTACCACTTTTTGGACACAGGGGAAATCCAGACTCATCGGCGTTAAACCGGCGTGAAGGATCTTTCCAAAGAGTTGTATCAGTTACTTCTATAGACATGAAATTAGCAAAGTCTTTAAACCAATTTTCCCAGGTGTTATAACAGCACACTCCTTTGCCAGCTGCTGTGGCGCTCTTTCCGATATCACTGGGTGACGCTTGAGAAATGCATAATACCAGTCTTTTCCTGGCTTATCATCTTTAAAAGGTTTTTTTCTGCCATCTTCCATTAATATGGTTTGTACTTTGTCAAGAAGTTCATCTCTTGTATGTCCAAACCTGATTTTTGCAATGTGGATAGCCCAGTCTGCAAGATGTGTTTCTTCTGCAGGTGTGAGTATTGCGGCTGGACCTGGTCAACAACCTATGGGCGTATTGTCGTTAACTTTATTTGATAATGTACTCTTAGGAATTTGAAAGGCTGATGCAGCTTGCCTCAATGACATACTTTTGCTTTTGATCATATCAACCGCATGTACCAATGTTTCGTCTGAGTATCATTTCCGTATGCCAACTTGTCGACTTATTTTCACAGTATTGGATTTACCGGAAAACAAGTGGTTAGCTATGGTTAGTAGGTGTTAGTATAAGCTCATGGGTTGTAAAGAAAGGGGCGAGTATGACAAGGGTAGGCAACAACATTCACTCGTAATCTAGCTGTTGTTTAAACTACCTCAAGACAAGGCCATCAAAGTGAACACCATCTCTGAAAAGCCTGATAATCTGCTAGTCTGATCAGCCTTTGGTGTACGTCTAAAGTCATGATTCATTAACAACCAACTATAGCATACAACGAAGTCTCTTCAGAATAAGCTGATAGTCAAGCTTATGTGAGCCTTTACTTATCGCACATAATAATTTGCTAGTTTTGTCAAGAGGCTCTCTATATTCCAGTTGTTGTGATTTTGGTTAGCTCGAGCCAGCAATAGAAGAAAGAAAGAGACATGTTTGCCTTCAATTTTACAAATGTTGTTGTTGTTGTTGTTGTTGTTGTTGTTGTTGTCCTTTTTAGTTCAGAATATTGTTGAAGAGGTGAAAGTTAGTTGTTTTTCGTTAATTTGCGATGTGGCTGTCTGTTCTCTATGTCTCTTCCTGGTGGTGCCATGGGTTGGTCTGCTGTCTGTGATTATGGCATTTCCTGGTCATACCATGATAAGTGAATAGTTACGGAATGGGTCACGCCTGTGATATTGAGGAAGGGCCATACTCACTCTGGCAAGGACGCAACATCGCGCCGACAGTGGGATTCAAAACCATGACCTCTCACAGGCTCTTAGATAAAAGTGTGTCTCTAAAAAAGCTCAAAACGTGCTGCGTGTACTAAAAAGAACCGTTCCGATCATGTGGTTCTGACGAGCGCCAAACAAATGTTAGAACTGATGATAAGAAAATATTAACAATTTTACTTTTACAATTTATTTGTCTGGGCCTTTGCATCTGGTCCTGGGGTCTGTACTCTACTAATTACAAGACAATGGTAATTGCAATATGAAGACACATTAATATAAAGCAATGGAAATGGTACGCAAAATTGTATGGTTTTGCTTAGATATAAAGCAAGTAAGGGTGCAAAGATCAGGAATCGATACAATCAAGTACCACACCTGACCCAGGATACCAATGGGAAAGTGACAAACTCACAGCAGACACCACAAACAAGAGCCAAGAGGTCAGCCCTTTCCCAGCAGGTGACCACAAAGCACATATAAACAGACGCGCACAAAGACATAGCAAACACAAGACAGAACAAAAACATAAAAGATCCACAAAAGAAGTACCGCCTTGGAACGGTCAGTAAAATATTTTACTGGAGGGCTTAAACCGGTTTAACGGCGCCAACCTCACCCTTAATTCAGATGTGGATCAAGACACATAGATATTTGGTTTGCATGAAAGACCCCTAACTTATCAATGCATCATCTCCTAAAACATATAAATCAAGATGTAAAACAACGTTTTCTATCCATGAACATGCAAAATGAAAAAGCTGAATGTCAGGCATTTTTTTCATACTGGCCCTTTATAATATTCTTAATATGTGTTGTATTTGGTGCCCGGTCATGGATAGCTCATAAATACTATCAGATATGCAGCCATGGCATGAAAAGTGCAGTATGTTAAAGGTAACTGGTAAGATGCACCAAATTTGATGTTCATATGCTACATGGTTCACTAATACCCTCCGTCAGAAATTCTAGTCTGGTATTAATGAGCCCAACCTGCAAACTAATCGAACACTGCCAGGTACTGTTGCAGACGCTTGTTCGATAATGAATGTATTTTGATACCGAATTTTATTAAAACGACCAGCAAATACACTGTTAAAAGGATGTCAAGCAGTGACAAACAACTTCCGGTTTCTTAACAACACTGTTAAGGACCCACAAATTTATCGATAATATACTGAAGGACTTTAAAAATGCACCACCTGCTTAAATGCTAATTTATGTCGAAAATTGGATATTTTCAATATGTGAAAAATAAAATTGACAAGTTCCGTCACTTAGCTTGCATTCAATAAGAAAATCGAAACGCTGTGGCTTATGATTGCCGTGACGTCACGATTATTCTGAGACAACTCAAATTCAAAAAGTCACAGAGTGCCCATACCTTCCATTATGAACGAAAAAAAGTTTTTGAACCCATGTTTGTTCTTGAAAGCAAAAGGAAAGACAGAATCAAATCATGAAGTTTTAGGCCTCTGGCAACGTTCATTACGTCTACATGACGTCATTGATTTTTGACCTAATTGGCCGTTTATATCCTGAGGATCAGGAATAATCAAAACTTTTTTGTTGCCAACAGATACTCCTCAATCAGTTGCATAAAAGACAAAAGTATCGCGACATGCGCGGACGTCACCCGTCTGTTATTGATGTTTGAAAATTTAAGACTGACGTTAGCAAAGAAACCCTGCGAGTGGGAGTGTAATAAAACGATCATTTCTGAAAACTGTTGTGTTTTTCCATTAGTTAAGACATCTGGCTACCACCTAAAAGTGTTTGTTTTCAAAATGAATCAAATTCACATTTGTCAGACGACAATTGTTGAAAAACACTTACGTCGATGTTACGTCAGAATGAACAGCATGAGCAAATCGAAATCATGGCAAATCATGGTCCATTTTGTAAGAGGTTAAAAAACGATAAAGAAAACATCCTCAAATCAATCATGTGGAAGATACAGAGAATGTAAAATGGTGCGTTTTAAAGTCCCTCAGTATATATAACAGGGTTCCCACGAGCACTGGAAAACCTGGAAAACCTGGAAAATCACAAAAAAAAGTTCCATGCATGGAAAAATCATGGAATTTGAAAAAAACTGAAAAATCATGGAATTTTGTGAAATAATTCGTGTGTTTGACTGCTTGTTTTCTGGCCACTGGTGATTTAAGTATTTATTATTGTTTCGAAATGCATGTTTGGTCCACAACAGGGCCTGCACTTGTTGTGCCTGATATTTTATAGTCAGATACATGTAGCCTTAAAAATGTATGCAATTTAGGCATGTCAGAAGTATGCTTCTATTTGTATATAAGGTCTAACCAAAAGATATTCATACATTTTTGAATGGAATGTAAAAGCCTCATTGAATCTTTTGACCTATCAGATTTTTAATTTGCAGGGTGAATCATATAAAACAGGCATTCAAGCGGGCCCTACAATTCATACTTTTTTGTTCTACTTTTCCCTACATTTTCATGAAAATGCCTTACTGCTTTCCTTTTTAATTGCATGCCGGTGGGTCGGACTTCAGACTCTATAACGGTTCTAACTTAAAGACTTA